>JAZKJV010007886.1:0-234816 GCA_037367405.1 Ottelia alismoides | reverse complement strand
TGTTTATCACAACATGCTGGTTGAAAAATGAGTAGTTTCTTCAAATAAACCGGTGAGTAGCCTGTAATACTCAATCAAGGATGTATCTCCTTGATTTGTAGACCAAATCCTAGTATATATATCTGAAAGCCGAGACTTGGTAGTTTTCTGTGAGTATGTATTTTCAAGACTCTCCCACATAGCTTTTGCAGTTTCTTTGTATAAGAGTTAGAAGCAATAGATGGATCAACGTTGTTTGTCATCCAGGTGATAACCTGACAGTTATCGACAAACCAAGTATCAAAGTCTTTGTCTGTCTCTGCTGGAGGAATTCTAGTAAGAATATAGGCCTTACGCTGGCCACCAATAAATATTTTTAAAAGACCTTGACCAGAGAACATAATTCTCGGATCCCTTGAGTTTGATAGTAGTGCCCCTGAACCATCATAGATTGAGATTGGTACAGGGACTTGGAGTCCACAGATGTGGGAGTAGAAGTCATGGCGGCCACTCAAGACACGTAGCAAAGAACTATGAACTATTGATAATTTCAGAGGACATGAGGTTGTAGGAAAATATCACCGGATGCTGGAGTTGTTGGGCCACAATTCCTCGGTAAATTGATGAGTGCCTGTTGGAGCGTTGCTGTGCACGAAAGTCGCTGGAGCCGTAGAGCAGAATAGATGTAGACTGGGAAGTCCTGGAGCAGAATCGTCGCGAGCAGTATCGGTGTAGCCGTATCGGTGAAGTCGTTGGAGTGCGTAGTATCGTCGCGAGCAGTATCGGTGGACGTCAAAGCCGGTGGACGTCAAAGCCGGTGTTGGAGTGCCAGTATCGTTGGAGTGCTGGAGCCGTCCTGGAGCAGTCCTGGAATCGATGGGGGGGGGGGGCCTTCTATGCCAAGGGATGGGTCGAGGCTGGCGATGGGTCGGTCAGTGGGGGCCTTCTGGCGGAGGCTGGCGATGGGTCGAGGCTGGCGGTAGGCTGGCGATGGGTTTAGGGTTCTGGCGAGGAATGGGATGGCGATGGGTCGTGAGGGCGAGCGATGGGTTTAGGGTTCTGGCGAGCGATGAGTCGATGAGGGTTCTGGCGAGCGATGAGCGATGAGGTCGATGAGGGTCGGAGGGCGAGCGATGAGGGTTCTGGCGAGCGGTAGGCTGGCGATGAGTTTAGGGTTCTGGCGAGCGATGGGTGGTTCTGGCGAGCGATGGGATGGCGATGGGTGGTTCTGGCGGAGGGCTGGCGATGAGTCGATGTCGTTTGGATGGCGATGGCGATGGGTGGTTCTGGCGGAGGCTGGCGATGGGTGGTTCGGAGGGCGATGGAGTATGGCGCAGGGGGTGCGATGGGTTTGGGCGATGGGTTTGGGCGATGGGTTCGGAAGGGTAGGCAGTGGGTTTGGGCGATGGGTTCGGATGGGTTTGGGCGATGGGTTTGGCGCAGGGCGATGGGTTCGGAAGGCTGGCGATGGCGATGGGTAGGGGCGATAGCGAGGGAAGCTAGAGATCTCGCGATGGGTCGGGAGGGAGGAGGCGGCGAGGGAGAGGGCCGTGGGTGTGCTCTGATACCATGTCAGAGATAGAACTAGGTTTCTTGTCTTATTCCAGTGGGTCTAGGGGCCATATATAGGACAAACCTAGAAACCCTAATGAGTACAAGAAAGGAAGAAAATACAAGAATATCCTCAAGGGATTTGGAAAGATCTGAAAGATCTGTTACATATTCTTAACAAGATCTGTTACATATTCTTAACAATTAGATTTATCAAATTCTAACAAATGAAAAAAATATCTATCTGCAAATCTAACATTAATAACATATTTAAATTGTAAACTTATCAAAAATTGAAAAAGGCTCATTTTTAAAAATATTAACTCTATTTAAAAACATCATTTGAAAATACAATGTTTTTCCATTTTTTGAGCATACATAATAGTTGTATACTTGGCCCCTCAATAAAATTCCTGGCTCCGCCCCTGAAGGGTGCGTTGTGGAAGGTTAATCTTTATAAATTCTATAAGTGTGTAGACTAAATATTTTTTAAGACATCTCTTTACCATCATGGATTTCTCAGGAATAGATCATTTAGATGAAGCGATGCATTACAACTACATCATGTTCGATATTGGTTAATGGACATTAGGAGAAAGGATTCTTTCAGCCTAAGAGGAGGTGAGATAGAGATGTCCACATGCTTCTTTTTTGTTTACGGTGATTCCAAGTGCTGTGATGGTGGAATGGGTGGTTTGTGAATATATGAGGTTTTGGGTGAGTGAGTTGCCTTATCAGTAATTACACTTTTCCTCTTTTCTCTTTTAAAAAATGGAAAGTGCAGAGGGAAGACCAAGGTTGTAAAAATTGGATCGGACGTTGAACAAGTAATTCTTCGACTTGGTCTATCAGGTCGAGCCGCCCATTCAAACCGGACGAACCGGCAATGATGTTAGCATGACATCATCATTCCCATCGACCCGAAAAAAATTAGATCGGGTTGAATTTACCGGTCGGACACGTCAAATGGTTTTTTGAACCGAGAAAATCGGATATAATATACATATATGTATACATGATAATAAAATGACCATTCAAAATTTAGTAAAGCGGAATGCTATCAAAGTTAACATGATAATGACATAGTAATTTAGTACATTGGTAACAACAATTCATAATGAAAATCATAGTTTAAATCATTATAGGGCACATGTTTATGATATGTCAACTTGGACAAACCAACAAGTAGATCGAACCATATCAAACTATATGGCATGTTATTTATCCAAAGTCCAACCATGTGTAGGTTGGACGGGTGAACAGGTGGGTACCCATTCAGCCACGTACACACCAAGATGATACTAAAGCTTCATATATTTTTTATGCACTTTGTAAATGAAGATAAGAACGAATGTTCAAACAATTAATCTCTATCTTATCAGATGATAATCAAAATCTACTATAATCTCAGTCTCAAAACACTAGTGATTATTGATTTTGTTATGCCAAGTTGCCAATTGTCCATTATCAATAGTTATCCAAAACAATCAAAACCAGTCCAACTCAGGTCAACCCGGTTCGATCCAACATGTCCGACCCAGTTTATTATTATTATATTAAAAAAACATTTACATGGAATCGGTTGAACCGACCGACCAGAGCCGGTTCTCGATCTAATCAATCCAACAGACTGGT
This sequence comes from Ottelia alismoides, assembly GCA_037367405.1. Taxonomy (NCBI): domain Eukaryota; kingdom Viridiplantae; phylum Streptophyta; class Magnoliopsida; order Alismatales; family Hydrocharitaceae; genus Ottelia; species Ottelia alismoides. The sequence continues at coordinate 231,651 of JAZKJV010007886.1, read as the reverse complement.
CTGATTTTCTAAACCTTGGGGAAGACCTTTAAAATCAAAATATTTGGTTCCAAAATGTTTGTGCTAAGAACAAGTAATGTGATTGTTTCACTCTTCTTTGTTTTCAACTACTCGCACTCCACTCCCGGATAACATCAAACTCAAATTGTATTTATCCATCCAAATATGTTATGCGAGAAGAATCATGATGAATCTTGTTTATCGTGGACAATCAATCTCACCCTTTTGAATAATTGTTGAACACGCTCAAAATTTTGGTATGGCAAAAGATGAAAATGGTAAGTGTCCTCGCCTTTATGAAGAAATTGAAACCTCATTTCTATCAAATTCTTGAAGTTTATGGAAAGCACAATAATACCAAAATCTATTGGATATTTGGTCCCTTGGTCAGCCGAAAAACTTGCACAGATTTTTCATGACCAGCTTATTTAATGCAACTATCAACCATAATGGTTAATGTATTTGGATTTCTCAACAAACTTCAAAGAACTTGACATAATTAACACAAATACATGATGTTCTACTCCTCATTTCAGATGGATTTTCAATTAGTCCATTTGTCACCATTTAATACCCCTCATTCTTCCATGAATCACAGCAACATTTTAAAAACCCCTTAGTCTCAAGACTCTCAACTTCCTCCATATTTGCCGACTAAGCTTTAAATGCATCATGCCAAATGGAGAATAATCAGCAGATATTGTTTTCTTATTCACATCCGCCTGATATGTGATAGAAAAAGATCCACAAGCTTTAGTAGCCGCTCTGTTGGTATTTCCTTAGATCTTTGTGGACACAGTTTCGTGATTCCTCTGATGTAAGTTAGGTGTTTCATTATATTAATCCCTTAAGAATGCAAACGTACACATAAGGATGTATATACAACTACAAGACTTCTGATACCCATAGCCCATTTTCCGAGTTGGATATGAATGCGGATATCATACAGGTATTGAAAAGTGTGGTATCATATGACTGAAAACTGAGACAGATACTTGATTATTAGAGATGACAATCACCATACATGTACAGATTATCCTTCATACAATACATGTCTCCTAACAAGTTTAAATATGTTAAGAGTTATTATATTAACATTTATGTTTTCAACCCTTCGGGTTCCGTAACCATCTCTGTGACCCTTCGAGTTCCGTAACCCCCTGTGATCCTTCGAGTTCCGTAACCCTTGTACTCTCTAGGGTTTTCTCTCTATATAAGATACTCTAGCTCTATGGAGTAAACATCTCATTCGTCTCTCTTCTCAACATAGTATCAGAGCGACGGCCCTAAACCGAAGCCTAATATCCTAAATCCACCGCCGCCACCAGCCCTCTCTCCTTGCGCGGGACCCCTTGATGAGAGAAGGAGTCCTGCGCAAGGCAATCCGAGTCCCCAACAGCATCAACTGCCATCTCCAGCGACACCTAAAGCATCGTCTGAGGCTCCAACAACTCCAGCCGCACCTCCTGCATCGTCAGCACAGCTTGGAGCCCCCCCTCCAACAGTCCATGCTTCACCACGATTTGTTTCTCCCAACTTTATGTTCCATACTCTTTATTCTATCAAGTATGTGTAGAGATATATGTTGTGTTATGTTGTTATGTTATTTTGTACTGTTTTTTATTTTCTTTCTTCTTATGAACACTTTATGTAATTTACCCATAGGCGCCTCTCCTATATAAGAGAGCCTAGGGTTTGTGAAATAAACAACGCACTCATTTCTTCCAACATGGAATCAGAGCGACGGTCCTAGACCGGAGCTCGAATACCTAAACCTAATCCCCACCCGTCGGCCTCTCTCTTTCTTCTTCCGCCGCCAACGCCAACTCAGCGCCGCCTCTCGTGCGCGCCACCTCCTCTCCTGCGAGCCGCCCCCTCTCCCGTGTGTTGCCCCTCTCTCCCGTGCGCTTGTGCGCAGGTGCCCTTGTGCTTGCGCGCCCAGCACCCGTGCGCTTGCGCGCTCATTTCTTCCAAGATGGAATCGGAGCGACGGTCCCAGACCGGAGCTCGAATACCTAAACCTAATCCCCACCCGTCGGCCTCTCTCTTTCTTCTTCCGCCGCCAACGCCACCTCAGCGCCGCCTCTCGTGCGTGCCACCTCCTCTCCTGCGAGCCGCCCCCTCTCCCGTGTGTTGCCCCTCTCTCCTGTGCGCTTTTGCGCAGGTGCCCTTGTGCTTGCGCGCCCAGCACCCGTGCGCTTGCGCGCTCAGCCCTAGTACGGCGTGTGCATGGTGCGCCTAGTGCGGTTGTGTGCTCCGCACCTTGCGATTGCACGCTGGAATTCCGTGTGCCTGGGCACAATCCAGCCAGTGCATCTTCATGCGGGCTTCTGTGTGCAAGTTCTCACCATCGTCTAGTCCTATTACATGCTGAGATTGGGTGCATGAGTCTACACATGCAATCCAATCTCGTTGTGTTGGTGTAGACACAATCCAGTAAAGTATTCAGCCCTAGTCTTCTGATGAATCTCTGATTTCTCACTCTTTATTCTTTTACTTGGCAAAGCATCATGTAAATGGTGTAAATACAATAAGTTAGCATTCTGCATGCATATGTTAACAGTATATATTTAGCATGTATTTATGCAAAAAATAAAAGAATAAAGGAAAAAAAGGAGGGAGGTATTTAGAATAAATATAAAGTGAGCCGAACCCCAAGAGAAGGTCAAACCTTGACCTGATCGCTAAACAAAATACGTAGAGAGAGATAGGGCCCCACTCTATATTGTACATATTACTTAATATGTAAATAACTATTCTAGATAAAAATAAAAATAAAATATTCTTTTTGCCTCCTTGTATATAGTCCTAAAAATAAAATAAAATAAAAATCAGAAAAGTAAAATAAAAACAAGAATAAAATCCTTCTTACTTGTACAAAATACATGTATATAAATAGCATCCCCTATTTATTTCAAAATTGTGCATAACTCATAAAAATAAAATGAAAATTATTTTATACTCCTAAAAATATGTTGAAAATAAATAAAATACAAAAATTGGGGTGTTTGTGTAAAACTAATAAAATAAAAATAATTGTACATAATACATAAGTATATTATACATGCATATAACACTATATACTGAATATATAGACTAATTTATTTTTAAAAAATAATTAAAAATCACAGAAAAATTCCTTGAAAAATAATAAAAAAATATTTTATTCATTTTTTAATTTAAAATCGCTTATTAATTTTAATTTATTTATCTTTATTTTTCCTCGTTATTTTGTCCTATAGCCTAATTTGTCCTACTCTAGCCCGCTCCTGATTTGGTCCAGCGAGGATTGTTTACTTCGGTCAACTGGCCCCCCCCCCCATACTCCCTTTTCGTCGAATCGAGTTTTTCACCGAGTTCTCCCAATTTTCGCCACCCGATCCGATCTCCTCTGTCGCCGAACCTCTGCTCTGATTAGAGGGCGTAGATCCCTAATGCACGCGCGACGCCAATCTCTGGGATACGCGCCCCGGTTCGCGGGTCACGCCACTCGCTTCCCGGACCTGCATACCTACATATACTTCGCCACCCCCTCCCTTTTGCAGCACCTTTGGCTGCGCCACCTCCTCCTGTGCACCTGACCTTCTTTCCAGAGTGACACCAACGGTAAGAGAGTGTGAGGGGATCTTTTCGAGAGTGGAAACCCCTAGGTCCGGCGAGGTGAAACTCAAACTCCGCTGCAAGGAGCCAAGCCCCTGGTTGTGCCGACCATCGAGGCTATAACCCCCTGTGGACTCCGTCTACACTCCCAGGCACACTCCCCCGTCTCTAGGTACCTCCTTTACCGCTTCTAGTCCATTAAATTCATCATTCCATCGCCGAACAGAGCGCTGCCTATCATCCTCTATTCTTCATCGCACCGCCGTGTTCCGACCGACGTACACCCCATCTTCGGCTGCCTTTCGCTTCTATGTTTGCTCTGTGACCTCTCACGTGGCTCTAGCCTTCGGATTGGAGCCTATCAACAGGTCGGATCCCTCGCTTCGCCTGAGACCTGCCCATACACCTGCCACCTCAATTCCCTTTGTTTGTAGTGCCCTAACCCTTGCTGGAGTTGTTTCTCCGAGCACTACCATTCATCCTGCAGAGCTCGCGCACATCCAGACCGCATCTGGAGGTCTCCAGAGGTTCCAAGAAGCTCCCGGTTCGTCGCGCCTCTCCAGGACCATCTCTTTGGTCTTGGGTCCTTCCGAGCCTTCCAGTAGTTGGGGAGCGCCTTTGCCGACTTTTTCCACATCTCAGCAGCCCGAGACGACATCGGAGCCACACACCAGAGCCGATTGAAGCTCGCCGGAGGCAAGTTCATCCCTGATCATCCAGACGTTGCCTCTACCGTCCGATCTAGGCAACCTCCAGGTCTAATCAGAGCCATCTATCCTCGGGAGATCCTCGGTCGTCCGATCCATCTGAGGGTCGCTTCACAACTGTCCATCACCGAAGAGGTACCAGTAGATCTCGGCAGTTCATCCATAAGTGAGCCTCCTCCTGTCGTTGGATCGCTCTTTAGTAAAGGGTAATTTGCACTTATGCTCGTGCTATCTTTGCTTTTCTTATTTAGTCTTGTAATTATTTGTAATAGTTTAAAATAGTTGGGTAACTTTGCAGTCCGAACCTTGCACTTTTCTCGATTTGCATTTTTCGTCCAGTCTGATTGAGTTCACGTGCAGCCTCACGTGCATAAGTAGTGTTTTTGCATGATATACCCTTGTGTTCTTGACTGATATGTTTTAAATAGAAGTTTTGGATATTTGCAGTTATACCCCTGTGCGTGTGAATATTCTGCATGTGCATGAAATAAGTGGATAAATTGCAAATCTAACCCTGAATTGTTTACATCTGTTATATTTTGGCATGGAAACTTTTTAATAATTGCAAATAGAACCTTGTGTGCTGTGTATGTTATCTTTAATAAAATACTTACTAAATGACCTCCAAAAATTCCATAAAAATACAGTTAGTTCTTGCTAACACATAATATTTATGGCAATTTTTGTGACTCAATTTAGTTTTATTTGATATTTTCTAAAAAATCAAAAACCTTTAAAAAGTATTCTGTCTATTTTCTAAAATACCAAAAATTATATAAATGGTCTTAAAAATTCCATAAAAATTCCTTGTGTTTGTTTTTGTGTGCTTTTATTTCAGTACAATTTTTCCTGCGTTATCTTTTATATAAACCCTAAAAAGCTAAAAACTCTCAAAATCTTTTAAAATCATTAAAAATTCTAAAAAACAAAAAAATAGGATTTCAGTTGATGTGTGTAGATATTTCTATTTGCTTTTTCATAAAAATCACACCTAGGATGTTAAGGCATTTTTACAATTTTAAACTTGCCTTTTAGTAGAACCCACTTAATGGTCTAGTGGTAGTATAGTGTGTCTACCACACAAAAGATCAGGGTTCAAATCCCACTCTTGCAGGGGTTGCGTTAGGTAGTCGACGACCAGCGTAAAAAATAGTCCAATCTTTCAACATGGATTTGAGCACGAATCCATGTAGCTGACCCTACTAATAGTGGGAGAAGGCTTAGTACATTTGTACATTTGATAAACTTGGCTTTTAGTGCAGGATGTACATTGTTTCACTTTTTTGATCTTGTTTTATTTTTATAAAATCATATAAAAATTGGAAAAATCCCATAAAATCACATAAAAACATCTGAATATTTGAAAAAATATAAAAACATTTTTATTTCTAATTTTTGAGTATTTTTAGTCTTAATAAAAATTGTTAAAGCTTGTTTTTGCCTTGATATTTTTATTTGCTTTCTCAATTTGAAATATTAAAAAATACAAATTAAAAATCACAAAAATATGTATTTCATCTGATTTCTGACTACTTCGTAGGTTTCGCTTGTGCTCCTTGTGTTCAACCCTGGTCGTTATACCAGGTTAAATAAATAGCGGAGACCGCTTACATTCTCGTATTTTGGTTTGATTTATTCTGAGTGGTTTCTTTATTTTCTTGTTGATTCATCTTCGTGATTCGGGTCGCAACGACCTTTGATATTACTTAACCTGAGTCGCGAGGCGGGTCATCATCTTCTCAAGCCGATATGTCAGAGAACAAGGTGGATATTCCCTCCACAGGCGCCTTCAGAGGTCCAGCGCCAATAGTCAAGATGGATGGGTCAAATTATGAACTGTGGGCTATGCAGTTCATGAGTATGATGAAGTCTACCGGTAAGAAACACATTCTTACCGAGGAAGAACCGACTGAGAAAACTGGGGTTAACGCCTCATGGGAGGCGGATGATGCATATGCCAAAGTATGACTCTCAGGTACGTTGGCAATAGAGATTGCCAATGATATACTCCATTATCCCATGGCCAAAGCGATGTGGGATATTCTTGCTACTACGTATTCACAAGCTAAGAGTGAGACGAAGATTTTGCAGCTCCAACATGATATCTTCACTATCAAACAGAATGGACGGCCACTACGCTCTTTATATACATCCCTACGTGGGATGTTTGAGAATCTGTATAGCTTTATGCCTCTCGCGTCTACTCCTGAGCAGCAGAAGACCTATAGGAATGCCACCATGGTAGGTGTATTACTGGCTGCACTTGATCCAGAATACGAGGCGGCACGTTCTCAGATACTGGCAGACTCTACTATTCCTCCTATGGAGGAAGCTTTTCGCAAACTCAGTCATATAATTGTCCCATCTTCTACTGCAAATCAGGCATCCTCAGCAATGGCAGCATCCTGAGGTTGCGGTGGTTCTTCTTCGTTTCGAGGTCGTGGACCTCGGGGAAGGGGAGGCCGTGTTCGCCAACCATGTACTTTCTGTCATCGCCCTGGATATAATGAGGATACATGCTACTCCAAGCATGGATTCCCAGCTTCTGCACGAGTGGCTGAACAGATTGAGCCTCCAACTGCTTCCTCGTTGGATCAACGCTTTGATGATCTCGTAGCTCGTTTGAGGGGTATTATACCTCCATCTGGTCCTGTGATGCCTTCGTCAGTATCCGAGAGCCATCCAGATGTGGATGCTTCAGCCTTCTCTAGTACCTAATGGCTAATGTAGTACTTATGCTCTTACTAGCAATAGTGATCTGATACAATAGAGTGGATTATGGATTCTGGTGCTACACATCATCTGTGTGGAGACCGGGGTCAACTTACAGCTTACAGACAGGTTTCCCCAGGACGCACTGTGGTTATTGCTGATGGGACACACTCCCTGATTACTAGTCAAGGGGGGATTAGCTTGACACCATCTATGCATCTAAAGAATGTGTTGCATGCACCTGATTTCTCTATGAATCTGTTGTCGATTAGTCAGATTACGAAGGATTTACATTGTCGAGCCATTTTTTATCCATCTTCTCTTATTTTTCAGGACATCCTTACGGGCAACGTGATTGGTCATGTTCGTGAGCAGGGGGTCTCTATCGCCTTGTTCGGCCTCCATATACCGGAATCTCCTCTCTACCTGCTGGACCTGTCTCACCATTTATGTGGCACATGTGCTTTGGTCATCTCCCGCTTCAGAAGTTATGTCATGTTCTTCCCCAAATTTTGTCCTTTCAATGTGAGGCATGTCAGTTGGAAAAGCATAATCGGTCTACCTTTCCTAGTCGTCAGAGTCGGAGTAGTACCTCCAATTTTGAGTTGTTTCATGTTGACATTTGGGGTCAAGTCATGTCGCTGATAATCAGGGACACAGGTTTTACCTTGTCGTCGTTGATGATTTTTCTCGTTTGTCGTGGGTATTCTTATTAAAGAATAAATCTGAAGCTGGAAATGTTATCAAAAATTTCATAGATGAAGTTCGTAATGTTTTTTCTGCTTTTGTGAAAATTGTGAGGAGTGATATTGCCTTGGAATTTTGTACTAATACTCTCTCCAGTTACTTTTCTACTCAAGGAATTTCACCAAACAACATGTGTCTATACTTCCCAACAAAATGGAGTTGCAGAGAGAAAACATCGTCATTTGCTTGATGTCACTAGGACAATTCTTATACAGAGTCGTGCTCCTCATTCCTTCTGGGGTGATGTTGTTTTAACTATCATCGTCAGTCTTGGGTGAGAAGATTCCTTTCTCTGTGGCTTTTCCTGAAAATGAATTGTTCTTACTTACTCCTCATGTGTTTGGCTCGGTTGCCTTTGTCCACCAGCTATCCCCATGTATTGAGAAGCTCTCTCCTAGAGCTGTTGAATGTGTTTTTGTACTCCAGGACACAAAAAAGGTACCGGTGTTATGATCCGCTGCGCAGGAAATATTATGTTAGTGTCGACGTTACATTTTTTGAATCTGTTATGTACTTCTCCCCTTCAGGTGATAGGTTGAAGTCTTCTGACACTGATGAAGCCATATACATGCCACCACCTCCACCACAACCATCTCCACCACCTCCACCACCACCACCTCTGCCTACACCGTCCTCCATTCCTATTGCCGCTCTTGTTCCACCATTGCCACACCACTATATCCGTCGGCATGCTTCTGCTCATGGTCATCGCTCATCATCTAGCTCTTATGAGGTATGTTCTGAGAATATAATTTCTGACGGATCTAATGGTTTACCTGAGCAGGCTTCGTTACAGGGGACAGATGAGGAAGCTACTGAGTCACTGACTTGGATCTACCTATTGCGCTTCGGAAACAGAAATGTAGTTGTGCGTCATATCTTATAGCATCTGTGGTTTCTTTTGATCGTCTGTATGGTGAATTCAGGAACGTTGTTATTGCCATATCTGTTGTGGAAATTCCATGGAATTACCAGGATGCTTTGAAGAACGGTAGATGGCGATTAGCTATGGAAGAAGAAATGATTGCTCTTCAGTCGAGAGGTACCTGGAGTCTTGTTCTTGCTCCTACAGGCATGTCTACAGTTGGTTGTAAATGGGTGTTCACAGTCAAGCAAAATGCAGATGGTAGCATCGATAGATACAAGGCACGTCTGGTTGCTTGAGGGTTTACACAGACATATGGGGTAGATTATCTTGACACATTCTCGCCTGTTGCTCGTCATTCCACCTTACGGATTCTTCTATCTGTTGCAGTTATTCGAGATTGGCCACTATTTCAGTTAGATGTCAAGAATGCATTCTTATATGGTGATCTTCAGGAGGAAGTCTACATGCAACAGCCACCTGGTTTTGCTGTTGAGGGGAAGTATTCACAGGTGTGTAGACTTCATCAGGCAATCTATGGCCTTAAGCAGGGCCCTACAGCTTGGTTCCAAAAATTTTAAGACTTGTTCGAAAAAAACAGGGGTACAAACGTTCCAATGCATATCATTCCCTCTTTATACAGAAAACATACAGAGGTATGGTTGCAATTATGGTATATCTTGATGATATTCTTATTACAGGAGATGATATACAAGGAATTAAAAGGGCAAAAGAAATGTTGGGTCGTGAATTTGTCACCAAGGACCTTGGAGTCCTTAGATATTTTCTGGGATTGGAATTTGCTAGGAATCAACAAGGACTCGTGATGACTCAGAGGAAATATGTCACTAACTTACTGAGTGAAACATGAATGCTTGGATGTCGACCTGCCACTACACCTATGGATCCAAGCATGAAACTATACGATGATGATACTGACGAAGTGGATAAAAGGAGATACAGATAACTGGTTGGAAAACTTCTTTATGTTACCATTACCAGACCCGATATCCTTTGTTGTTAGTCGGGTGAGCCAGTTCATGGAGCAACCACGTCAGGTACATATGGATGCTATATATATGATATTCATGTACCTTAAATCATCTCCAGGTGCATGTCTATTATTTAAGAGAGGCAAGGAGATCACTATCTCAACATGCGTAGATGCAGATTATGCAGGATGTCCTAAAGATAGGAAGTCCACCACTGGATTTGTTGTATATGATGGGGATTCTCTCATCTCATGGAGAAGCAAGAAGCAAACTGTTGTAGCCAGATCCAGTGCAGAGTCTGAATATAGGGCTATGGCCCAGGTCAGTCCAAGAAATGATGTAGGTTAAAGAAATTCTTACAAATCTATATATAGATGTGTCACTTCCTATGACACTGGAATGTGACAATCAAGCTGCTATATCTATTGCAAATAATCCAGCATTTCGTGAACGAACCAAGCACATTGGCGTTGATTAGCACTATATACGAAATATGATTCAAAAGGGTTTTATCTCTACATCTCATGTCAGCTCAGGGGACAAGACTGCAGATATTTTCACCAAGGCCCTACTTAAAGGACCATTCCAGAAGTGTCCGTCCAAGCTGAGCATGATCGACATCTATGCTCCATCTTGAGGGGAGTGTAGAGATATATGTTGTGTTATGTTGTTATGTTATTTAGTATTGTTTCTTATCTTCTTTCTTCTTATGAACACTTTATGTAATTTACCCATAGGCGCCTCTCCTATATAAGAGAGACTAGGGTTTGTGGAATAAAAAATGTACTCATTTCTTCCAACAGTATGGGAGAAAAGGGGAGTCAGAGATGATTCTTCAAGACGTCTACTGCCCTAACATGACTGATAGATTGACACTCCAAACAACTACTCAGATCATCAGTCTTCACCGAGCATCGACTTCTTCGTCAAAGCGTACACTTCTTTTACGACCCGACTACTACTCCACGATGGACTTCTTCTACAACGACTCTTCTCCAGGCACGACAGAGATATGTTCCGGTGACCTGCAGACACGACAGAGATACGTTCCGGTGACCTAATATAGCAGCGACACTACATGCATGGCAGGGATATGTTCCGGTGACTTGAAAGTCGCAGACCCGTCCTCGAGCGAGGTCTTCTACCAGCAGCGAACATATGTTCTTATGATGCTTCGTGTGAAAATGTGGTGTATACTTTTCTTTTTGTTACAAGCTACACCTTTCTCAGCTCCAGCTTAAGGGGGAGTGTTATGAGTTATTATATTTATGTTTGTAACCATTCATGTTCCAAAACCCTTTGTGACACTTCGGGTTCCATAACCCTCTGTGACCCTTTGTCCGTAACCCCCTGTGACCCTTTGAGTTCCATAACCCTTGTACTCTCTAGGGTTTTCTCTCTATATAAGATACTCTAGCTCTATAGAATAAACATCTCATTCGTCTCTCTTCTCAACAAAATATTTACCTAATACATTTGTTTACAATCTTGAAATTTAAAGTATTTATTAAACTATCTTGAAATTATAATGACACGGATGAATGACTTGAATCAAATTAATGAAAACAACAAAGAGGTTAGTGTGCGATGAACATGGAAAGATGAATGAGGAGGAAGTTGGAGTTGGTATCTAGAGATTAGGATAAAAATAGTTTTCCTATCGTTTACTTGCATAAATAGGATTATAAGATCACAGCTATTTGAACATTTGCATATACGACCTTGTGAATATAATATATAATATAAGCTTCACTAACATATTCAATATTGAATGTATACATATTATAGTAATCAAAATATACATAGAAAACGATAATATGAAAGAAGAACAAGCAACAATGATATAGAACACGGATTTATATGGTTCAAAACAATCAGTATGATCATCCTAGTCCATGAAAGATCGTCCTAGTCCATGAAAGAAGCATCCTAAAAGTTACGGTTTTTCCTTGAACTTTCTTGCTAAAACATGTAGTACATGTTCCTATATATAGGCCAAACTCACATCTCACTCTATTTCCCAAAGGTAATGTGGATTAAAGTACTACAAGATACCTCACAATAAATGGGTCTTGCTGGACCAAATACAAGATTAACTAAACCATTCACTATTCTCAACACCCCCACACCCAATTATGAAATGCCCAGCTTGTAGAAATAGAAATCTCCCAATCATAAACTGCAAAAATAAGGGCATTAACTAAATGCATAGAAGGACAAAACACTTCTCTTATTATTGATGGCGAAGATGATGTCTTCCAGGGCCATGAAGTTGACTAGAATCGATTAAAGTCTGGAAGGAAGAACAATCAAACAACTAAGCAGAAATAAGGCTCTCATATTGCATCAATACTTATTACAATTATTGGCATGACACTGCAACTAATCTCTATCATGCAAAGAGATATATTTAGCCCACATCTTGTCTTTTTAATTAAATATGGCTCCATTTCTCACGAACCAAAAAAAAGGTATTCTTCTCCCAAATGTGGAACTCAAAAAACGGGACTCTGGTATGAAAACTCGAAGATGAGTTTCCCTTATATAAATTCCACAAAATCGATCTACCTACACGAAAATTCAATAATGGATCTTTCAAATTAGGGCCTTGAAACTAGATAATCTCGTATAGGAACCTAAAGGAAAGAATCGCATACAACGATGCATGAACGAAAGAAAATAGAGTCAAATCAAGCCCTTTTCCATGTGGGCGAAACAACAAATCTCTTTCAAGAGATCTCAAGCAAAGGTACAAGTATACAACCACGCTTTACCATTCCACTTTTCTTCCGTACTTGTCGGAACCAAATATTCGACCAAGTTGAAAATAAACTGATGCAATTCGGATTTTGGGCGCGTCGACGAAAAATAATATTTTTGAACGGTGGAAATTTGGTGGAGAAAGAGAGGGGTTGAGAAGAAGAAACTCGTCGGGAACGAGGGGTTGAAGGAGAAGAAGCGCGAAGATCACGCGTGGGGAGAAGAGAGAGATAAAGACAGAATAAATCTCAAATTGATAACATACTGAACGGACTAACACATTGGACCCTCATCCCTTTATATAGGAGGGATGATCTTACAAAAATAGTAACTAATTTAAATTGACAACCAATTTATCCTAAAATGACTCTAACTAATTAACCGACCAAATTTAAAATTCAAATTGACCACTAATTGAGATCACAGGCGATCTCGATTTTATTTAATTAAGGACACGATAATTTAAATAAACGTAAATAAAATTGACTACTAAACTTAGATAAATATTTGACCCTATAATTTGACTCTGCGCTGCATCAACTCTCCTCCGCTTTAAAAATTCGTCTCCCGACGAATTGCTGGATCTGCATGCTTGGAGGTCGAATCTGCATGCTCAGCCATCTTCTGGAAGAATTGGTGTGAAGCGAACGACGGAGTCCATACGCGGGCGTGGGTGACGCGGCCTTCATGGTTGAAGAACATGTGTGGCGCGAACGGTGGCGTCTTCTTGATTGTTGTCGCTTCCTTGTGATGACCGAAGAATTGATGAGGCATGAACAACATGGCCTTCGGAGAATCCATAGCGAAGCAATGACACAAGGAGAGGAGGGGAGGAGATGTGTCCAGGGAATGAAGCCATGGGGTCCTTATATAGGGGAAGCCCAAGGCTCTAGTCCTATTTGGATAAGGAGGGTCCCCAGATTTCTGATTTGCAGCCTCCTTCTTTAAGTATTTTTGCAGCCAGGGGCTTGGGCGCAATTTTCGTACCCCTTCAACTAAAGGGGATCCATGGTATATTTTAGCCTCACAATATCCTTGTTGATATAGAAATTTGGGCCAGGGGATATTCATGCAAATTTTCCGCATTATTTTCCAATCCCTGATTTCCAGGGACTCGAATTCCTTCGATCGCGGCTTTCTGGTTAGGGCACGGGGCTCCTTTCGCGTTTTATGCGCGGGGGGCGACACAGGATCTCCAGCAGGCTGGCGGCAGTGACGAATTGGGGCCTCGGGGACGGCGTCAACGGGGAGAGGGGCTGGTGCGCGCGGAGGCGGTTATGCGCGGGGCCGAGAAGGCGGTGACGCAGGATGCTGAAGGGGGCGCGGGAGCGGCCGGAGTATGGGAGGCGGAAGGGAGGAGGTTGGCGCGCGGGGGTGGGGCAATGGGGGCGAAGGAGACTGGCGCGCGGGGGTGGGGCGATGGAGGCGTCTCTGAGGGTGCAGGCGGTGATGGGGAGGCGAGGGAAGATGGGGGGAGGCGTGGCGCAGTTGCGGGGAGGCGAGGGTCGGGTGGGCTCACACGCGGGAGGGCGCAGGGTGCTGGGAGGGGGGAGATCGGGATGCTGGCGGTGCCGGTGAACCGCGAGGGGAGGAGAAGCCGGGGGAAGAGAAGAGGCGGCGAGGGGTTTCGGAGGGCCGTGAGGACAGGACTGGGAGCTTGAGGTGGGTTGCTCGTGGCGGGGTTGGGGTCTCGGGTATGGGGGTTGTGGCCGGGGGGGGAGTATCGCAGGGGGCTTGGGGGTCGCGGGAGGGGCTGACGTAGCCAGGGGGGTTGCTGGGGGGGCCGGGGTTGCAGCGGGGGTTGGTGGTAGGGCTGCCGATGAGGCGGTTGTTGATTCCGGGGGGGTTTGCAGGTCTGAGATTACCTGGACAGCCACGTTTTCGTCGTTTTTTTCTTCTAAAACAGCCTGGACAGCGGCCGGATCTTTGTTCACAGCGAGATCTTTGTCGTTGACGGTGAGATGTTCATCTACTTTCGCATCCAACCATGCTTGGACTTTGATGCTTGACATAAGGCGCTTCTTGAACCTTTGTTGACGTGCACGTGAACGCGAACCATGAGATAGGCAACTCAAATCATACTGCATCTTCCAATACGCGACGGGATCGTCGAATCGTAGGAACGATTCGGTGGCCATGCTCTGATACCAAATGATGCAATTCGGATTTTGGGCGCGTCGATGAAAAATAATATTTTTGAACGGTGGAAATTTGGTGGAGAAAGAGAGGGGTTGAGAAGAAGAAACTCGTCGGGAACGAGGGGTTGAGGGAGAAAGCGCGAAGATCACGCGTGGGGAGAAGAGAGAGATAAAGAGAGAATAAATCTCAAATTGATAACATACTGAACTGACTAACACATTGGACCCTCATCCCTTTATATAGGAGGGATGATCTTACAAAAATAGTAACTAATTTAACTTGACAACCAATTTATCCTAAAATGACTCTAACTAATTAACCAACCAAATTTAAAATTCAAATTGACCACTAATTGAGATCACAGACGATCTCGATTTAATTTAATTAAGGACACGATAATTTAAATAAACGTAAATAAAATTGACCACTAATTTGACTCTGCGCTGCATCATAAACACATCCGGAATTGAAGAATAAACAAATCCGGAAAAAAAGTTATCTTCTGTTTTTCACTTTTTAACAATCCTCCTTCATATCTTTATGTGAAGAGAAAAGAAGGAATTGTTTGTTCATGAAGCCCTAGGGTTTTCGTATGTAGGAGAGTAACATATTGGGCAAATTATATAAAGAAGACAAAGGAAATAAATAATACATAGAAGACATGAAAGATAACTAATATCTCAACAATCTCCCTCAAGTCGGAGCGTAGATATCTATCAGGCTCAGCTTGGAGCAACATCTCTGGTAAGGCTCTCTGTCTAGGGTCTTGGTAAGTACATATGGTGTCTGGTCTCCAGAGCTAACATGAGTAGTGGAGATGAGACCATTATGTTTCATGTCACGAGTGTAGTGACAGTCCACCTCGATATGCTTGGTCCTCTCATGGAAAGTTGGGTTGTTTGCAATGAAGAGAGCAGCATGGTTGTCACATTGGAGGTGCATGGGAAGAGGCAACTCAACAGTCAAGTCAATAAAAACAAATCCGATCCACATCATCGCTTTACTAGCTTGCGCCATGACCCTGTAATCCGATTCTGCACCAGATCTGACAATCACAGTCTGCTTCTTGCTCTTCCATGACACCAAGGAGCTTCCTATGAATACTGCGAAGCTAAGAGTAGACTTCATGTCTTTAGAACAGCTCGCATAATCTGCATCCGCGCATATTGTAACTGCAAGGGATGTACCTCTGCTAAATAAAAGACCAGTGCCAATTGAGGCCTTCAGATACCTCAGAATCATATGGACTACATCCATATGTGCATGTCTAGGATGCTCCATAAACTGACTCACTTTGCTCACTGCAAAGGGTATATCTGACCTGGTGATAGTCATATAAAGAAGCTTCCCAACAAGCTCCATGTAACTCCTCTTGTTGACCTCCTCAGTGTCATCATCATAGAGCTTCATGTTTGGATTCATAGGAGTAGTGGCAGGCCTGCAATCTGCCATTCATGTCTCAAAGAGAAGATTTGTAACATACTTCCTCTAGGTCATCACAAAACCTCGATGGTTCATGGTGAATTCCAGTCCAAGGAAGTAGCATAAACTACCAAGGTCCTTAGTCACAAACTGTTGACCTGGGAAATCCTTAGCAACTGGATGCCCAACTCGTCATCCCCTGTAAAAATTGTAGAGATATGTTTTTCTTTTCATGTTTATTTCTCATTCTTCTTTTCTCCTATCCGTCATATGTAATTTACCCATAGGCCTCTATATAAGAGAGCCTAGGGTTCCTTAGAATAATAGATTTGCTCATTTTTCCCAACATGGTATTAGAGCAGCGGTCCTAAACCGGAGCTCTCATACCCAAAAACCTAACCTTACCTCGTCACCCTCCCTCCCTCCCTCTCTCTCGGTTGTGTCGCCGTCCTCCTCAAAGCCGTTGTCGCACCCCTCCTTTAGGGTGTCGCAGCCAGTGCCACATCCCTCTCTTAGGGTGCCACCGCTACTGCCGTATACCTAGGGGGTCGTTGTTGCCGCACCCCTTAGGGCACCGTCGCCACACCCTTCTCCTTAGGGTGCTACTGTCGTACCGCAGTCTTCGACGTTAAGGTTGATGGGATTGGTTGCTTGAGTCTACACATGCAACCAAATCCCCTTATGTCTGTGCAGACAAAATTTTCCTAGTCTACAACCATAGTTTTCTCTAGTCAGCAATATGTCAGAAAGTAAAGATGATATCCCCTCCACATGCGCCTTTCGTGGTCATGCATAGATAGTCAAGATGGATGGGTCAAACTATGAGTTATGGGCCATGTAGCTCATGAGCCTAATGAAGTCTATAGGTAAGAAGCACATTCTTACCGAAGAAGAGCCGGCAGAGAAGACAGGGACATACGCCTCCTGGGAGGTGGACGATGCTTCTGCACATGTCTGGCTATCTGGTATGTTGATACCAGAGATAGCAGATGATGTTCTGTGTTAACCCACAGCAAAGGCAATGTGGGATATCTTGCCACAACCTATTCGCAAGCAAAGAATGAGACGAAGATCCTCCAACTTCAACATGATATTTTTACCATAAAGCAGAATGGACGGCCCTTTCATGCACACTACAAGACCCTACGAGGAATGTTTGAACAGTTCCATAGTTTTATGCCTCTCACATCAACTCTGGAATAGCAGAAGACATCGGAATGCCACAATGGTTGGTATTTTCTTGGCAAATCTAGATTCACAATATGAGGCAGCATCTTCACAGATCTTGGCAGACGCTACTATTCCTCCCATGGAGGAGGCCTTTCGCAGATTGAGTCGGATCATTGTTCCATCTCATGCTCCAATGACGAATCCATCTGCGATGGCAACCTCTCGTGGAAGGGGAGGTGCCCCCAGTTCCAAGGCCGTGGACCACGTGGTAGAGGAGGTTCTGTTCGTGCATCATCCTACACCTACTGTCATCGATCTGGACATACATAGGACACATGTTTTTACAAGCATGGATTTCCAGCATCTGCACGTATTGCATAACAGAGTTCAATCCCAACATCATCTTCCGCTGAGCAACGATATGATGATCTTGTTACCCGTCTGAGAGATTATGCCACCAGCCAACTCTAGTGATACATCTAGTCACGATGTGGTAGCCTCCACTGGAGCCAGCACCTCAGGTAGCATTATTGTCTCTACTTCTTGTCATGGTCATGTTATCACATAATGGATTATGGATTCCGGGGCGACACATCACTTGTGTGCCAATAGAGATATGTTGATTGCACATTGGTAGATTCCTCCTAGTCGAACGGTCGTCATAACTGATGGGACTCATTCCCCAATCACAGGACAGGGGGATGGTAGTTTGTGTGTTACATGCCCTAGATTTCTCTATGAACTTATTATCTATTAGTCAGATTACTAGAGATTTGAATTGCCATGCTATATTTGATCCAGTGTCTCTTGTTTTTTAGGACATTCTAACTGGAAGGGTGATTGGTTGTGGCCGTAAGCAGGGAGGCCTCTACAGATTGGTTCAAACTTCTTGCACCAGATTATCATCTCAGTCCACTAACTCTACGTCTCCGTTCACATGGCATCTGCGGTTTGGTCATCTTCCTCTCCAGAAGTTACATCATGTCCTTCCTCAGATTTCGCCTCGAGCATCATTTGATTGTGAGGCATGTCAATTGGGAAAGCAATATCGATCTGTCTCCTAGTAGTCAGAGTCGAAGCAGTCATTCTCCTTTTGAGTTGTTTCATCTAGACATTTAGGGCTTGTTTGGTTGCTGGGTTGGACTGAGTTGGGTTGGGCTGGGTTGGGGTGGGTGAATAGTAATCTGTGAGGAGAAAGTACCCTTGTGAATAGTAACCAGGGTTGGGCCAACCCTGCCCAACCCTGCAACCAAACAGGCCCTTAAGGTCCTAGTCGGGTTCCTAATCATCAGGGACACCGTTTTTGTTTAGTTGTTGTGTATGATTTCTCTCGTTTGTCATGGGTATTTTTGATGAAAAATAAATCTGAGTCTGAGAACTTGATCCAAACTTTTTTTAACGAAGTTCGTAATGTTTTTTCTTTCAATGTCAAGATTGTGAGGACTGGCAATGCTTTAGAATTTTGTACTCGTGATCTTACTCAGTGCTTCTCTTCTCACGGTGTAATTCATCAAAGAACATGTGCTTACACGTCCCAATAAAATGGGGCTGTTGAGAGAAAACATCGTCATATCCTTGATGTTTGCTCGTACTCTCCTAATACAGAGTCATACCCCTCACTCGTTCTTGGGGATGTCGTTCTTACTGCATGTTGCCTCATTAATCGGATGTCGTCCACTGTCTTGGGAGAGAAAGTTTCCTTCTCAATTGCACGAGCTTAAATGTCGGATTTCGACTTCGTTTTGGTGACTGACCGAAACGAAATCTCGATCAAATTTCGGTCCAAATTCGACCGGAATTTCGATCATTTCGATCGGTTTTTGAACTAGGGCCCTCAAATTTTGGCCGATATAGGTCATTTCAGCCGAATTTCGATCACTTATTGAAACCAAAATTCGATCGAATTTCGATGAAATTGGATCCCATGCTCAATTGTATTTCCTGAGAATGAATTATTGACTATTGGTCCTCGTGTATTTGGGTTTGTTGCCTTCGTCCGCAACTTTTCTCCTAGGGATAACAAGATCTCTCCTAGAGCCGTCAAGTAAGTGTTTGTGGGGTATTCTAGGACTCAAAAGGGATATGGAAGCTATGATCTCGTGCACAGGAAATATTATATCAGCGTAGATGTCACATTTTTTGAGTCCATAATGTATTTTTCTCCGACAGGTAATCGCTTATCTCCCTCAGACACTAATACTGAAATATATATTCCACATCCACTACCATCATAACCGACATCACCACCATCTCCACCATCATCATCATCAATGTCACCCATTGTCACTCAACCTATTATCTCAATCCCATTGTTACCTCTTCACTGCAATCATCAACCTCCTCCTCTTCATGTTATAGCACGTAATCTAGCACGCATGAGGTATGTCCTTAATTAAATTCTTCTAATGATGGGTCTGGAGATGTTTCTTAGCAGGGTGAAATACATGAGACTATTAGGGATACAACTAGTGATCTCGATGTGCCCATTACTATTCGGAAGCAGAAACATTCTTATGCATCATATCCTATTGCTTCTCAGGTGTCGTTCAATCGACTTACATGCGAACATAGGCAATTTGTTGTTCCTTTGTCTGTTGTGCACATCCCACGGAATTCAAGAGGCCTTGAAAGATAGTCAGTGGCGCAAAGCCATGGAGGAGGAGATGGTTGCTTTACAGTCCCGAGGTACTTGGACCTTGGTACCTGCTACTAGTGGGTCGTCTGTTGTGAGCTACAAATGGGTATTTACTGTGAAGTATCATGCAGATGGGAGCCATGATAGGTACAAGGACAGGCTTATTGCATGAGGTTTTGCTCAGACATATAGAGTGGATTATCTAGACCAAGGCCCTAAATGTCGGTTTCGGTCACCATTTCGGTATTGACCAAAACAGAATTTTGATGGAATTTCGACCGAAATTTCGGTCATTTCGGCCATTTTTTGTACTAGGACCCCCATATTTCGGTCATTTCGGTCGAATTTCGATTTCGACTGGATATCGATATTCGACAGAAATTCGACCGAATTTCGCTGAAATTTGAGGCCATGATCTAGACATCCTCTCCCTAGATGCTCCATATTCTACCCTACGGGTCCTCCTAGTCGTTTCAGTGGTATGTGATTGGTCTTTATTTCAGCTTGACGTTAAAAATACTTTCTTCTATGGTGATCTTCTAGAAGAGGTTTACATGCAGCAGCCTCCGGGATTTGCTGATGGGGGGGGGGGGGGTGTCAGCATATGTGTGGACTCCATAAGGCGATATAAGGTCTTAAGCAAAGCCCAAGAGCTTGGTTTCAAAAGCTCTCGAATTTGTTTGAAAAGCAGGGATTCATAAGGTCGAATGCAGATCATTCTCTCTTTGTACAGAAAACTTTCCGAGGTTTGGTGGTTATTATGGTATATGTTGATGACATACTGATTACAGGAGATGATACCTAGAGGATAAAAAGGGCGAAAGAATTTCTGGGAAATCAATTCGTCAACAAAGATCTTGGCACCCTAAGATACTTTCTAGGGTTAGAGTTTGCCAGGAATCAACAGGGTCTTGTGATGACCCAAAGAAAGTATGTAACACAACAGGGTCTTGTGATGACCCAAAGAAAGTATGTAACACAACAGGGTCTTGTGAGACAGGCATGCGTGAATGTTGACCTGATTCTAAACCTATGGATCCAACATCCAAGCATGAGATTGTATGATGAAGATACATATGAGGTAGACAAGAGAAGGTATAGAGAGCTAGTGCGAAAGCTTCTCTATGTAACCACTACCAGACCCGACATCTCCTTTGCAGTTAGTCGGGTTAGTCAGTTTATGGAGCAACCGCATCGGGTACATATAGATGCTATAAATATGATTAAGGTATCTAAAATCATCTCCAGGAGCAGGGTTGCTATTCAAGAAAGGCGGAGATATTAATATCTCGATCTATGCAGATGCGGACTACGCAGGATGTCCTAAGGATAGGAAGTCCACATCATGTTTTGCTATATTTGTTGGAGAGTCAATTGTCTCTTGTAAAAGTAAGAAACAAACTTGGTGGTTCATCATTGGCGGAATGTCGACCTGCTTCTAAAAGTAAGAAACAAACTTGGTGGTTCATCACTGGCGGGATGTCGACCTGCTTCTAAAAGTAAGAAACAAACTTAGTGGTTCATCATTGGCGGGATGTCGACCTGCTTCTAAAAGTAAGAAACAAACTTGTAAAAGTAAGAAACAAACTTGGTGGTTCATCACTGGCGGGATGCGTTCTTTGGTTTTCTGGGGAGGAGCGTCTGGCTCGATTTTTCTTTCGGTTTGAGAAGAAATGGTTGTTGGAGGAGGGCTTCAGAGACTTGGTGGTTCATCATTGGCGGGATGTGGTGGTGGAAGGTTCGGCAGTCGCGCGGTTTGCGGCAAAGCTTGATTCTCTTAGGCAGTTATTGTTGACTTTTGGGAAGGATGTCGCCAGGAGGCGGCGGGCAGTTAAGGCAGAGGCAGAGGTTGGGATTAGCAGGTTAGATGGGCTGGAAGATGACCGGGAACTAACTCCGGAGGAGGTGGAGGAGAGGGCAGCGTTGTTAGAGGCGGCGCTGCGGGAGGACAGGAAAGAAGAGGTTCATTAGCGCCAGAGGTCGAGGTAGAAGTGGCTGGGGGAAGGAGACGCAAATACGCGTTTCTTTCATTCTGTGGCTTCCGGGAGAAGGAGGAGTTTTTTACAGGAGGTGGAGGTGGGAGGCCAGAGGGTAACGGGCGAGAGGAACATTGGGGTTGCATTGCAGGAGCACTTCGTGAGGGCTTCGAGGAGAGTGAGGGAGGAGAATGGTTGGGACTGGACGGGCCGAGGGGCGAGGTCTTTGAGTGGACCCTAGGCTGAGTTGTTAGTGGCTGATTTTACGGAGGAAGAGGTGCGCAGGGCGGTTTGGGATCTGAATGCGGACGGTGCTCCTGGCCCGGATGGCTTCTCTGTTTCCTTTTAGCGGGAGTTCTGGGATCTGTTGAAGGGTGACATTTTGGAGGTTCTGACTAAATTCAGGGATGGCAATAGGGATTTTGATAAAGTTAACAGGGCATTGATTTTTTTGCTGCTGAAGAAGGATTCCCTAGTGGAGGTTGGGGATTACAGGCCGATTTCTATCTCTAATGGCATTTATCCCATTGTCGCCAAGGTGCTGGCGAGCAGACTTTGGGTTGTCTTGCCATCAGTGGTTTTACCGGCACAATCTGCTTTCATTCCAGGTCGATGTATGGCGGATGGTATCGTGACCGCTTCGGAAATCTGTCGGGAGTGGAAGAGGTCTTCAAAGAAATGGGCGATTTGGAAGATTGATTACGCCAAGGCATACGACTGTGTCAGTTGGAGATTCCTGTGGACAGCATTGCAGAAGAGAGGATTTCGGGAAAGTTGGATTGCTTGGGTAAAGAGATGCGTCACCACTTGCTCATGCTCGGTGTTGGTCAACGAGAGGCTGGAGGGAGGTTAGTTCCAACCGTAGAGAGGGGTGCGCCAAGAATGCCCCCTGGCCCCCCTGCTTTTTATTTTGGCTGCGGATTGCCTTGTAGTCTTGTTCCAGCGGGCGGTTGAAGAGGGCTGGTGCGAGGGCTTTAGGTTGGGAGACATCTCCGTTCCGGACCTGCAGTACGCGGACGACACCCTGATCTTCCTGGGGGGACAGAGGAGCAAAATCACAATGCAGCGGTTTTGGTGGATGTGTTCGGTTGCCTCTCTGATTTGCATATTAACAGGCTGAAGTCGATTTTGGTCCCAATGGGGATGGATGGCGAGGAGAGTAGCAGGCTAGCGGCGTGGGCAGAATGCCCTCTGGGGAGTTTACCGATTACCTATCTGGGGTTGCCGCTAGTTGGTGGTAGGCTGAGGAAGTCTGATAGGGACTGTGTTCTACGGAGAATGGAGGAGCGGTTGGAAGGGTGGAAGGCTACCACCCTGTCTAAGGGCGGGAAACTTACATTACTGAAGCATGTTCTTTATACCATTCCGATTTTTTTCTTCTCGACAAGATTAATGTCAGTTGGTGTCAAGAAAAAGGTGGAGGCTCTAATGAGATCATTTTTCTGTTCAGATGGGAGGCAGACAACGAGGAGGTTGCACCTGGTCGCGTGGAAGGATCTTGCGGTACCGGTCTCAGAGGGGGGCCTAGGCGTCAGGGATGTGGATTTTAAGAACAGAGCCTTGTTAGTCAAATGGGTGGTGTGCATTTGGGGTTCATCTGACTCGCCGATTTTGCGATTGCTGAGGGAGATTTACAGCGTCACAGGGGAGTTGGTGGCGGTGCAGAAGCGGCATGAGTCTTCGTTGTGGAGTGGGATCCAAGCCGTAATTTCGACGCTCAGGGCTTTCCTACGGCCAAAGTTGGGGAATGGTCTCCGGTTCCGATTTTGGCAGGATGACTAGACGGGGGAGGGAGTGTTAGCCTACCGTTTTCCTAGGTTGGTGGCGCTAGCCGTTGATAGAGGGGCACGGGTGGCAGAGGTGGCTGAAGCTGGGTCGTGGGCGCCGAGGTTCCTTGCGGCCCTCTCGGATCAGAGGGTGGAAGATTTTTTGCGGTTACTATCGGAGATTCCCTCTGTCAGGGAAATGTTGGGAGACCCCGATAATTTTGCGTGGGCAGATGGTAAGTTCTCAGTGAAGAATGCATATCGGAAGCTGAGTGGTGGTATGGTGGAACGTGACGAGGACCTTTGTGCTGACTTGAAGGTGATTTGGGCGGCCAGGATTCCTACTCGGGTTAAAGTCTTCCTTTGGTGTCTGCGGAGAGGCCGTCTTTGTGACAAGGTGAGAAGAGGCAGGCTGTTGGGTGCGAGGATTTGATATGTGACAGATGCAAGGATGACATGGAGGATGCGGACCACATTTTCTTTGGGTGCAGGTCCTCGGCAAATGTGTGGGATTCGTTGGGGCTCCCGTGGGTTCGGACATCAGATGCGGCCCAATTTTGGAGATCTATTCGGGCGGTCGGCATTGGGTCTTCCGGAGATGTCTCCAAGCCCTTTGCAGCGCTATGGGCTATTTGGCTTGGTAGAAATGATACCACTTTCAAGGGGCAGCAATTTTACTTTGAAAATGTACTTGCTCGTTGTAATGCACTGTACAATTTCTGGATTTCCAACTGATGTACCTTATCGTTAATTAATTAATGAATATTTAGGTGTGGTGACTCCCGCCTTGGGAGGGCACCCCCTCTTTCTTATTCAAAAAAAAGTAAAAACAAACTGTGGATGGTCAGATCTAGTGCAGAACCCAAGTATAGGTCTATAGCACAAGCAAGTATAGAAATGATGTGGGTTCGAACAGTGCTAGCAGATCTACACATAGATGTGCATCTTCCTATGACGTTGAATGTGATAATCAAGCTGCTCTATTAATAGCAAAAATTCCTGCATTCCATGAAAGAACGAAGCACATTGAAGTTGACAGCCACTATATACGAGACATGGTTCAGAAAGGCTTCATTTCTACTGCTTACGCCAACTCTGGAAATCAAGCGGTAGACATTTTCACCAAGGCATTGCTCAGAGGACCATTCCAAAAGTGTTCATCCAAGCTGAGCATGATCGATATCTATGCTCCATCTTGAGGGGGAGTGTAGAGATATGTTTAGAGATGTCTTATTTTCATGTTTATTTCCTATTCTTCTTTCTCTCGTCTGTCTTATGTAATTTACCCACAGGCATCTTCTTTATAAGAGAACCTGGGTGATGCGAACACAAAATCGGCGTCGACGAAAATAATAATTTTTTTGGTGGATTTAGGTAGAAGAAAATAGAGGGTTGAGGAATGAATACTCGTCGGGAATACGAGGGATTTTGGGGGAAGAACGTGGAGATCGCGGGAGAAGAGAGGAGAGATAGGGGAGATAATGAGATAAACTCAATATTTCATTAATACTTCACCCCTCAAAACACCGGACCCTTATCCCTTTATTATAGGAGGGATGGCCTTACAAAAATAGAAACTAATTTATTGACCACTAATTTACCTAATTGGACTCCTAACTAATTAACCGACCAAATTTAAAATCAAATCTACGAATAAATGTTGGAGATCACAGGCGATCTCAATTATTTAATTAGAGACACAATAATTTAAATAACGTAAATAAAATTGACCATTAAAATTTAACTAAAGTTTCGGCCCTATCAGTTGGGTCCACGCTGCATCAACTCTCCTCGCTTTTAAAAATTCGTCTCCCGACGAATTGCTGAATTGCAACCTTGGAGGTCGATCCGGCGTGCTTAGTCATTGTCTGGAAGAATAGGTGCGGAGCGAACGACGGAGTCCATTACGCGGGCGTTGGTGACGTGGTCATCGTGGTCGAAGAACATGTGCGGCGCGAACGGCGGCGTCTTCCTTGATTGTTGTTTCTTCCTTGTGATGACCGAAGAATTGATGAGGCATGAACAACATGGTCTTCGGAGCATCCATAGCGAAGCAATAACACAAGGAGAGGAGGGGAGGAGATGTGTCCAAGGAATGAAGCCATGGGGTCCTTATATAGGGGTAGCCCAAGGCTCTAGTCCTATTTGGATAAGGTGGATCCCCATATTTCTGGTTTGTAGCCCCTTTTTTTAAATATTTCTGCCGTCGGGGGTGTGGGTGCAAATTTCGCACTTTTTCATCCTTCCTGAATGTCGTTCTGCAAATAGGGGGTTCATGGGGTCTTCTTTTGCAAATTTTCCCACTTAACCTCCAACCACACAATTCGTGGATTGCCATCCCGTAACATTCGGGCCCCCCGTTAGGGTTTGGGGGTTCTTGCGCGTCTTATGCGTGGGGGGGGGCGGCAAGGGACCTCCAGCCGGCTGGGGGAAGGGGCCTGGCGGCTCCGGGAGTACCGGCGGCGCAGATGGGACCGCAGGGGCGGCGCGCGTTCGGGGTTGCGAACACAAAATCGGCGTCGACGAAAATAATAATTTTTTTTGTGAATTTTAGGTAGAAGAAAATAGAGGGGTTGAGGAAAGAATACTCGTCGGGAATACGAGGGATTTTGGGGGGAAGAACGTGGAGATCGCGGGAGGAGAGAGGAGAGATAGGGAGATAATGAGATAAACTCAATATTTTCATTAATACTTCACCCCTCAAAACACTGGACTCTTATCCCTTTATATAGGAGGGATAGCCTTACAAAAATAGAAACTAATTTAATTTGACCACTAATTATCATAATTGGACTCTAACTAATTAACCGACCAAATTAAAAATCAAATCTACGAATAAATGTTGGAGATCACAGGCGATCTCAATTATTTAATTAGAGACACAATAATTTAAATAAACGTAAATAAAATTGACCATTAAAATTTAACTAAAATTTCGGCCCTATCCGTTGGGTCCACGCTGCATCAAGCTTGGTAACAAGGCAGCTCATACATCTATCACAATCGGCAAGGGAATAACTTGCTAAAGGGAAGAAAACACATTCTTTTTTTTTTACGCTCAAGAAAACACATTCTACGAAATGTGCGACAATAAAAGGGCTACACAATAGAAAAGAGGAGATGCCAATAAGGGAATCATGAATTTAATGGAATGGTTTGATCTCTAAGTGGATCTCCTATAATTTTGCATGTACGAAATTCTTTCTCGATTTCATCCAAACATTTAATAAGAGGAGGAACTTAAAATAAAGGCAATGTTGACAAGGGATGCAATACCTAACCAGTAAGGGGTAAGGGGCTTCCCAGCATGGTTATATAGTCTAGGATAGTGGGTTTCGATTTAGGATTTTACTTTTGAATCTAGTCTACAATGCCACAACTAAGATGAGGCAGATGCATACTAGATCACATATGCAACTTCAGTAACTCGCTTATGTGATCAATTACATATCAACCTCTTGGGTATATGTGCACTGAGGATGGATCTCATGCACAAATTATTTTAGACAGGGGTTGCCTACAGCATATACTTCTCCATAAACTACATCCATGAGCATTGATCAGACCCCTAGCTTCCGTCCCCCACATTTTCTTGAGCATACCTTTCCGATACGGGGTGAGGGAATGGTATCAAAACCCCTTCCCCGGTTGCACCAAATACCATGTAGGCAGGTAAAAATTGCCAGCAACTCCCACGTGGCAACCATATTCGACTATGAGAATATATCTTGCAATCATGGTGCATATTGCCCATGTTAGGCCCACATCAATCCATTTTCATGCATTGTGCCCCTACAAATACATACGGTAAAGAAGAGAAACAAAAAAGTTGGCAATCATGAACATCTTTATTTCACTTGATAAATAGTGCATACAAGGATCATTTTAATGGGCATACATATGATGGACTTTGTATTTGACAATTTAACTAACAACATGATGTGAATACTAAGCTAACCTCTTGCTTTCTTAGGATCATATTACCATATGGTTTCATTGTCGTTTGTCAATACAAACTTAGTACAAAAACCGATACAAATAAGTTTCAATTAGGGGTTTCCATAAAGTAGAAAAAGCCCACCTGACTTGGTTCGTTCTTGAGTTAAATAACAAAATTTCACCTCAAAGTTCAAACTCGTCTATGCATGCTCGAACCCATCTCAATTGATCTCAAGTTCGCATATTGAACTTGTTAGAGATTGCAGAAGATTTCCTTCTTTATATTCTATTGTAATCCCACGAGGGCTTTTATGTTAAGAGAATATTCTATGTGGCTATTTGTTAAGAGAATATTTTATAGAGAATATTCTATATTCTAAAGAATATTCTATAGAATATTCTCCTTTGAGCCCTCTAGGGTTTAGTCCTATATAAGGACCCCTAGACCTCTTGAATAAACAACGAATCATCTTTTCTTATCATTCTTTCACATGGTATCAGAGCAGCGGTCCTAGGCCGGTGTTCTGACCTAATCACCCCTCCGCCACCACCAGCCCTCCAAGTTCATCTACAACCGTGTGCCGCCTCGGGTCTCCGCACCTCCTGCCTTAGGCCCGCGCCGCCTCGGCTGAGCGTCGCCAGGCTGCTCTAGGGCAGCCAGGTACCACCGCCAGGTCGGCCAGGCCCGCCTCGCGCTGCCAGGCGCCTCCGCCAGCCCTCCCAGGGCCTCCTTCCGCCGCCAGGCCGACTCCGCCATGCCCCCTCTTGTGCCGTCAAACGAGCATTGCCTCATCCTTCTTATTTCTTGATGAGGGTTTAGATATTTGATGATAAATTGAGGGAATATATACTCTATAGGTCACTTTTTCTTGACCTAAGCCGCCACAATGACGTCTGCCGAGATCAAGCCCACGTACCCTACTTCTTCTTTGCTGGTACAGGGCACTTCTATCAAGTTGAAGGGCTCCGAAAATTATGTTCTATGGTCTCGGTCTTTCAAAGTGTTTGTTGGTGGCCAGCCAAGAGCTACGTTCTTACAAAAGTTCCACCTGCGGAAACTGATAAGGACTATGAAACTTGGTTTGTTGATAATTGTCAGGTTATCACTTGGATGACGAACAGTTTCGATCCAAATATTGCTGCGAATCTTCTTTACAAAGACACCGCTAAGGCAATGTGGGAAAACCTTGAGCGTACATATTCTCAAAAGACGACTAAGTCTCGTCTGTCAGACATATACACAAAAATTTGGTCTGCCACTCAGGGAGAATCAAGTCTTATCGAATACTACAGGCTTCTTACAAGCCTTTTTGAGGAACTCCTTATTTTTCAGCCTGCATGTTGTGATAAACAAGTAGGAGAACGTGCTGAATGGCAGGTTTACAGATTTCTCTGGGGCTAAATCCAGAATATAAGCCTGTGAAAGATCAGTTTCTGATGGTTGATACTTTACCTACTCTTGAGACCATCTTCGGACGCTTACAGGAGCTAGAGGCTCCGATTCAGCACTCTACCACCCACACCTCTACAGAGACAATGGCCCACTATACCTCCTCAGGATACAGAGGGCGTCATAACTATCAAGGAGGACGGGGACGTGACTTAGGGTGTGGACGTGGTCGTGAATCTGGACGCAGCCGTGACTCTGGACGCGGACGTGATCGTGGACGTGGTCGTGATTCTTCTGCTCGGTATCCAGCATGTGTACACTGTGGACGCTGGAATCACCCTTCTGATCGCTGCTGGGCAACGTTTGGCATGCAACCTAATGCTAACAATGCCTATGATGAAGTATCGTATGATGCAACTGCAGAAACATCTACTCAGCAAACCAACGAGGCACAAACCCCATTCACTGCTTCTGAATATGCTCGCCTACGACAACTGCTGCAAGAATCTAGCCCTTCTGATAGTAATGCTTCTGCCCCTACTGCTAGCTTGGCTACTACCTCAGGTACAGTAGCAAACTCTGTCTCTGCCTCTAAGCATGCATGGATTATTGATTCTGGAGCCTCTACCCATCTGACAGGAGAAGGAAGTTTGCTAACCTCCTCCCAGCCATCTTCCTCTGTGAAGACTGTTCGGGTTGCTAATGGGGATCATTCCCCAGTAACTGTTGTTGGTACTGTCAACTTTTCTTCCAAACTGCATCTGACAGATGTTCATTGTGCCCCTGCTTTTCCTCTCAGCCTTCTATCAGTACAGAAGCTATGTCATCAGCTTAACTGTCGTGTTATTTTTGATAAGGTTTGTTGTTATTTTCAGGACATCCGGACGAGGAAGATTTTTGGTGGGGGTCATGAGAGGAACGGCCTCTATTACCTCGACATCCCTTCTGATTCCAACTTTGCTGGTGCAGTCTCCATCTCTGAAGATCCTTTTCTATGGCACCTTCGTCTTGGTCACCCTTCTGCTAAAGCTCTCTCCATGTTGTTCCATGAACTTTCTATGCTGAAACCCTTTGAGTGTGAAGCATGTCAGTTCGGGAAACATCATCGAACCTCCTTTCCTGCACGAACTGAGCCTCGTCGTCGTACTCCTTTTGCACTTGTTCACTGTGATATCTGGGGACCCTGTCCGGTCCGAAGTCTAAGTGGTCATAAATATTTTGCTGTCTTTGTGGATGACTACAGTCGATCATCTTGGGTTTTTCTGTTAAAGGAACGCTCAGAAATTAACAATATTGTCAAGAATTTCTTTTACTATGTCAAAAACATCTTCTCCACTACTGTTAAAATATTTCGTTCTGATAATGCATTGGAATTTACACAAAATGATTTGACATCCTTCTTTGCTTCCCAGGGTGCTATTCATCAAACCTCTTGCCCATATACCTCCCAACAGAATGGGGTAGCCGAAAGAAAACTTCGACATCTCCTCGACATTGCCCGCTCTCTTCTTACCCAAATGAAGGTCCCCAAAACCTATTGGGGAGATGCTATTCTCACTGCTGTCCATCTAATCAACAGAGTTCCCTCTGTCTCCCTAAATGGCTCCACACCCTTTGCCTTATTGTATCCAAATGACTCCCCATTTCCTTTACCTCTGCGGATTTTTGGATGCACCGCCTTTGTTCACAACTTTCATACTGCAGACAAATTATCGTCACGTGCAATTAAATGTGTTTTTCTGGGTTATTCCCAAACAAAGAAAGGGTATAGATGCTATGATCCTTGTGGTAAACGCTATTATATATCAGCTGATGTCACCTTTTTCGAACAAACTCGCTTCTTCAATCAAGATGTGTCTGACATACCATTAGAACTTCCTCCTCCACCAATTGTCTATAAAAGAAAACATGTGTCCCCTCTTGTTCATGTTCCTCTACCAGTTCCTTTGTTGCAGGAAAATATGCCATCTTCAAGTGGCCCCACCAATACTTCTCCGGATGATTCTCAGGAACTTCCCATTGCCCTACGCAGAACAAAGAGGCAATGCACTATCCATCCTATGTCTAATTTCACGTCCACTGATAGCCTATCATGTTTTGATAAAAGATATGCAGATGCTCTTATGACAATCTCGGTCCCAAGAGACTATCACATTGCATTACAGGACCACGGGTGGCGACAAGCTATGAATGAAGAAATGGATGCTCTCAATTCCAGAGGAACATGGGATCTAGTTCCGTGTCCCGAAGGTGTCAGGCCTGTTGCTTGCAGATGAGTCTTTACTACGAAACATTCTCCAGATGGTTCTATTGGCAGACTGAAAGCAAGACTTGTGGCAAAAGTCTTTACACAGACATATGGAGTTGATTACTTCGAGACTTTTTCACCTGTTGCCAGGATGGGGTCTATTCGCACTATCCTCTCTGTAGCCGTGAACAAAGGCTGGCCTGTTTTTCAACTGGATGTCAAGAACGCATTTCTATATGGTGATCTTGAGGAAGAGGTTTACACGATGCAACCCCCAGGTTACAAAGTCGAGGGGGAGTATGTTTGCCGACTTCTCAAAGCAATTTATGGTCTAAAGCAAAGTCCGAGGGCATGGTTTGAGAGACTTAGTTCAGAGATTAGCACTCTGGGCTTTCAGAGAACTACATCTGACCATTCAGTCTTTGTCAGAAAACGATCAACAGGTATTGTCATACTAGTTGTATATGTGGATGACATGGTTGTTACAGGTGATGACGATAAAGGAGTGCTAGAAGTGAAGACTTTTCTGCAAAAGGTTTTTGTCACCAAGGATCTGGGGCAACTTCGCTATTTTCTAGGTATAGAAGTCTTACGCACCAAGAAGGGGCTTCATATGTCACAAAGAAAGTACTGCTTAGATATACTAACTGAAGCAGGATTACTTGGGTGCAAGCCATCTGGCATACCTGCAGAACCAAAGAAACATTCTACACCAGATG
The DNA here is from genome assembly GCA_037367405.1 of Ottelia alismoides. NCBI lineage: Eukaryota > Viridiplantae > Streptophyta > Magnoliopsida > Alismatales > Hydrocharitaceae > Ottelia > Ottelia alismoides. Next base: position 199,864 of record JAZKJV010007886.1, on the reverse strand, counting down.
ATCCTGCCTTTGAAGATACTACAAGATACAGAAGCCTGGTTGGCAAACTTCTGTACCTTACTGTTACTAGGCCAGACATATCATATGCTGTGAACAGAGCTAGCCAACACATGGAGAAACCATGCTACAGCCACTGGCAAGATGTTCTTCAGATCCTTCGCTACCTGAAGGAATCCCCTGGACGTGGTCTATTCTATGGGGCAAATGGATACACTAAGGTTGATGCTTATGCTGATGCTGATTATGCAAGCTCACCTGAGGATCGTCGTTCTACGACGGGCTATGCGATGATGGTAGGAGGTAACCTTGTTAGTTGGAGGAGCAAGAAGCAGACGGTGGTTTCCCAATCCAGTGCAGAGGCAGAATATAGGGCAATGGCCCAAGCCACATGCGAAATTACCTGGTTACTGTCTCTTTTGCAAGAACTCAATATTGCTATCACTACTCATGTTCCTTTATACTGCGATAACAAATCTGCCACTTATATTGCTACAAATCCTGTGTTCCATGAGAGGACCAAACACATTGAGATCGACTGTCATTTTGTTCGTGATGCTGTACGAGAAGGCAAGATTTCTACACCACATATCTCAACAGATCTTCAGCTTGCAGACATATTCACAAAGGCCTTATCAAAGAAGCGCCTTTCCTGGATATCTTCCAAGTTGGGCATGATCGATGGATATGCTCCAACTTGAGGGGGAGTGTTAGAGATTGCAGAAGATTTCCTTCTTTATATTCTATTGTAATCCCACGAGGGCTTTTATGTTAAGAGAATATTCTATGTGGCTATTTATTAAGAGAATATTCTATAGAGAATATTCTATATTCTAAAGAATATTCTATAGAATATTCTCCTTTGAGCCCTCTAGGGTTTAGTCCTATATAAGGACCCCTAGACCTCTTGAATAAACAACGAATCATCTTTTCTTATCATTCTTTCACAGAACTTAAGATTAACTTAAATCTTTTTCGCCAAAATTAAACAAGTGGCCGTTTATTTTTATTCGATGATCATTTTTTTATTGTAGCGATTATGTGCCTCCAACAATAAAGAGTCATGCGCTCTTACTTGCAACTTGTTAGGGAGGGGGGGTGGTCCTTTTCTTAATGGGAAATGTGAAAAAAAAGAACTCAGACAAGAAAATACTTGTCAGATTTAAATGTAAAAGCACCATGAACATGAAATGAAAACTTTAAACTTGAGGAAGTTGTAATTGAAACATGTGTCTTCCGACCAGCACGAGTCTTAAAAGTTGAGCAGCGCCCAACTATACTAAGTCAATGAGTTGGTTGGCTACGTGTCATTCATTAATTATATACATATTTGTTTTTACATATGTTTATTGTCTTTTATCTGAAGAGCTTTACACATATTAATTATTTATTGACAAACCATGAGTTGAGCTAAGATGCTGGGCAAAACTCAACTCCGGCTACACTTTCTGAGGCTATTGAGTTGAGATTGTAACTCAAACTTGGATCAGCAAGGCTGTCAAGTTAAGATTCTAGCTCACGAGCCATTTACAAGAAAAGATTTAGTCAAGCTCATGGAAACTGTGATTTTGTGACAGCAAGTAGTCCCAACAAATAAATAACATTGAGAAAGGTAAAGTGGCAGACTATTATACTTAAACTAACAGCATTCAACAAAAAAATACTTAAACTAACCGCATGACATCATTGTGATGTCTGTTGAAGAAAAGAAAATTAGAAAACATGTTAATCTGTGACAGCATGTAAATGGATCGTGGAAAAAAAATAGCACACAAGCAGCAGTACTAAAAGTAAATTGCCATTAGATGCACTTCATGCACATTTTGCCGTGCATACATAATACAGACATTTTTTGAGGGATGAGAAAACTCACCTGAAGAATGCGGCTGGCATCAAGCTCGAAACCATAATTAGCTACCGATGAGTCATATAACCGGCTGCACTGATCCAATGCCTGACTTTCAGCCCGGTATTCAAGTATTTTCTCTCTGTAACCAGAGGATGAAATTGTTTACAACCTTATAGATTGCATCACAAATAAAAGATTTGAACTGGTGTGCATTTGGTTCTATCTCGCTACAAGAACAATAAGAATTATCTTGCCGAGACAATTATATTCAGGAGAAGCAAAGATGTTTAATCCTTATATAATAGATTGAGGAGATAAAAGTGTTGAAGATGATGACATTTGTTTGTGAATTGATAAATTAAAAAATGTCTTTTTAGGAAATTATGTTAAGTTCATCCTTTGACTTATGCGTAAAATTTGAAGAAAGAAAGGCCAAACAGAAGATGTGCAGTTAATTTTTTACGCTGATGATGCAAAGGAAAAGTATTGTATTTTTTTAGCCAAAAAAATATTGTATTTATTTGGCCGAATACCTAAACCCTAGATCTAGATGTAAAAGTTAGATGGCATAAAAAGAGAGAGTGATTCGTAGTAAAGGCACATTGTACCAAGTTATAAGAGATGTCAGAATACTTTGCATGTAAATACAGGGGAAATATGTCTTTCTAGAAGAACAAGGCCCCTCTTAAGATGAAGAATTTCACTGGGTTTGCTGCAAAAAGAAATCCCCGTTTAGGGCTAACTATAGAAAAACCACAAAAATCTCCAACACCTTATACATGACATCCAATGCCTAATGGTTTCGCCAATATGTAAAGGACATTTGACATAGGTTCCAAGCCCCTGAAAATCCCAAAAATATTAAAAAAGCCCCACCATCAGCCTCGATCCTTGCACAGAATGTGTTGCCCCTAGGGATGCAAACGGATGGATACGGATATGGATATAGGTATTACTGTATTCTTATCCGTTTTTGAATACGAATACGGATGCGGATACGGATATTAAAACTATCTTACCACATCCTTAAAAAATGGATACGGATGTAAAACGGATATTGATCGCATACGAGTAATGTTAAAAATACTCTATAGAATCGACTTGGATATCTACATATGGGATGGAAAACACATGATATATATTTGCTAAATGTATTTGTATCATAAAAATCATACAAATATGGTAAAAGAAGGTATATAATTATGTTATGTAGTGTTAAAAATAAATCTGTGACTATATTTATATATGAAAACGGATATACGGATGCGGATACGGATGTTTGCGGGTATCAAGATGATATCCATATCCGTATCCATTTTAGAACGGATACGGATACGGATGTCAAAATCGGTATAAAATGGATACGGTGACGGATCGGATACGGATATATCCGTAACCATTTGCATCCCCGGTTGCCTCGGTAAAACGAAGGGCCCAACCCGCATTACATGTCATGTCTCTATGAACTGCGAGTAGGGATATCTTTCACCCAAGTATCTATCCATGCAAAAGAGGCAGTAGACATAGGTGCCAAGCTCCCAAAAACTCGCAAAAATCTTCAACCTCCAACAACAGCCTCAATCCTAATAGTATATGCATTGCCTTAATGAAGTGAGATGCCTTTCAACGCATAGCACAAGTAGGCCTCGAGAGTTGAGCAACATCTTAATTATCTTCAAGCAATATCATCATATCCACAGGGTCATTGTACCGCACATACGTGGACCTGACCTCTCGACCTCAGCATCACCATGCAGGCGTGAACCTCTGCTTCTGTATCTATAAACCCCAGTTGCAGAGGAAAAAGGACGAGCGTTGTATAATTGAGCAAAAACGTATCATTTTTTTCAAGAACAGAGAGAGAGGGAGAGCGAGAGGGGGAGAGAGTGCGTACGCGCGCGTGTGTAATTAATTCCAAATGAAAGTATGTAAGTTAGGGCAACATAGCCATCGGAATTTCAGGGAAAATCATCCAATGGAACTATCAAAAATCCCATCTTTTCTACCAAAACCCTATCAATCACAAAAAAGAAAGTTTTCATAACTCAATCGATCACGAAAATTATTTACCAAATTGAACAAGAAAAGCAAACACATCAAACCCTCACATTGGAAGAGAGAGACATTAAGATCGCGTCGAACTCCAGTTTGAAAAATGTAGGTTTTATAAAAGCAAGTAAATGTTCACCAACAAAAATCCCGCCTTTCCAACGAAGAACCCTAAAAAGAAGACGTATTTGCCAACTCACTCGATCATTAGGAGATACTTCTGCGAGTCCGGGTGCAGATCTGCCCACTTGGTGTTGTAACTCGCCGGCGCTTTGTCCACGGTGTAGAGCAGAATCTGCTGCTGTTGTGGCTGTTGCGGTTGAAAGAAGGACTGCTGCTGCTGCTGCTGCGGCTGGAAGAAGGATTGCTGCTGCTGTTGTTGCTGTTGCTGCGGCTGGAACTGGAAGGGCGACTGTTGTGGCTGCGGCGTCTGTTGTTGTTGTTGCTGCGATAGGAAGGGGTTGGTGGGTTGGAACTGGAAGGAAGGTTGGGAAGGGGATTGGAAGATGGATTGTTGCTGCTGTTGCGGCTGCGGGAACGAGAAGGCCATTGGAGAGGCGGAGAGAGTGGGGGTTTTGAAAAAGGTAGAGGGAGGCGGTCTCTTTGTGGGTTTTTGTTCGTGTTCTAATCAACAAAAGAGATTACACGGGGAGAAAATTGTGGACGGCCTAACAACCCATGTTAATTATATTATAATTATATGTGACACGAATCTCTTATTTAGGCATGTTTTGAATAAATATACTTCACAGCTTCAAGTTGGTCATTGATTATGTATTGAGTAGGGTAAAGTTTTTTTTGTTTGTGAAATTTAACGGCTTAGTTGCTTTGGTTTTGGACTTAAATTATTTTGCTCTATAAATATCTGTAACTATGACAATAATTATAAAAGTGAGTTCTCAAGTTGAAAATAATTTTCATAAAGAACGTGTTGCTACAAAGTTAGTGATCGTAGTAGATCTAAACTCAAAAATACAGATTTTTGGCATATGCTTTTTGTGGACAGTATTCTTTTAAATGTAGTAAGTGAAAGTCGATCAAAGGACTTCATCAATACTATTAATTTAGTTATCAGATTATTTGGTATGAGGGTAGATGAATCTATGATTTATCGCGTTAGCACGCTTGAATATTACCCGTCCTAACTGATTTTTATTCATTTTTTGCATACTTTTTGTGGCTTCTTGGAGATTCATATCATGAGAAGGTTGCCGATTTTGGGATTTTAACATCAATGTACCAATATTCAAGCGACTAGTCGGACCGAATATGTGGTTGAGGTGGTTGGGGGTACATCGAATAGAACATCTTCATTCGCCTGATGGTCGCCCAAATCGAATATGCAGTCTATTCAGACGTGTAGTCAGCTAACTAAGGGTAATAGTTTTGTTGTTTCTCGGTTAAATCCATTTATAGATCTGATCCAATTCTATTCACAAAAAAACTCGTCCCATGATAGAAACTCCAATTGAGCCTCTTTCTAATCCCATCGCGACTTGCCAAAATCATAAATCCCTTCCAGGTCTCGAGCCTTGCCCATCAATGCCATAGATTGCCTCCAGTTTGAGCTCTTGTGGCGCTTCCTTTCCTGTTGGAGCTCCCGAGAATTGCTCGCAGGTCTCCTGAGATGGTTCTTTTACAGTTGAAGCTCTAGTGGAAGCTGCGCTCAATCTTTTCCTCTTAGCCGAGGAATCAGAAGCATCCACTGGACCTCAAGCAAATATCTTCTTCATCTTCTCTTCCCCCTGTAGGTAAGCTTCATTCCTCCATTTCTTCTGTGATATGTTTTTCCAACACATTCAATTTCATATTGCCATTAAAACACACCACATTCATTTATACAACTGCTTTTTCTTTCTTCTTTCCATCACTTACTCCCCTCAGATTCGCTACATATCTGAGAGCAGATCCTATCCTTCGATGTTAATATGTCTACTCGTTGTCTCCTTTTCTAATGTATCAAGATTCGTGCTTGTAAGCCTCGAGTACCCTTAGTGTTGATCTTCATTTTCATTTGTAGTCAGGAAGCTCTATTGTACATGTTGGGAAAACCGAATGACTTGTTCTATTCCATAAGCCCTAGGCTCTCTTATATAGGAGAGTAGCCTATGGGTAAATTACATAAAGAGGATAACAGAAAAAATAAAATAACAAAGAGGTACGGTTAATCTATATGCGTCAACACTCCCCCTCAAGATGGAGCATAGATATCAATCATGCTCAGCTTGGACGCACACTTCTGGAATGGGCCTCGAAGTAATGCCTTGGTGAAAATATCAGCAGTCTGATTCTCTGATGTGACGTGAGATGTAGCAATGAACCCCTTCTGAACCATGTCACGTATGTAGTGACAGTCAACCTCAATGTGCTTGGTCCTCTCATGAAAGGCTGGATTATTTGCAATAAACAAGGCGGCCTGATTGTCACATTCCAACATCATAGGAAGAGGTATATCAATATATAGATCTGCAAGTAAAGATTACACCCACATCATTTCTGTGCTAGCCTGGGCCATAGCCCTGTATTCTGATTCAGCACTGGATCTAGCTACCACTGTCTGTTTCTTGCTTCTCCACGAAACTAGAGCATCCCCAACATAGACTGCAAATCCTGATGTGGACTTCCTGTCCTTGGGGCATCCTGCATAGTCTGCATCAGCACATGCCGTGATAGAGATCTCCTTCCCTTTCTTAAATATCAAGCCTGCACCAGGAGATGATTTTAAATATCTCAGAATCATGTGTATTGCATCCATATGTACCTGACGTGGTTGCTCCATGAACTGGCTCACACGACTCACTGCAAATGATATATCAGGTCTAGTGATCGTGACATACAGTAGTTTGCCTACCAGTTCTCTGTACCTTCTCTTGTCCACCTCTTCTGTGTCATCATCATAGAGCTTCATGCTAGGATCCATTGGTGTCGTAGCAGGTCGACACCCTAGCATACCTGTCTCAGTCAATAGATCTGTAACATACTTCCTCTGTGACATTACTAATCCATATGGATTTCTAGCAAACTCCAGCCCCAGAAAATATCTAAGGACTCCCAAGTCCTTGGTGACAAACTCGGTCCCCAGCCTTTCCTTTGCCTGCTTAATTCCCTGCTCATCATCACCTGTAATCAAGATATCATCAACATAAACCATGATTACAATGATACCTCTAGCCGTCTTCTGTACAAACAAGGAATGATCAGCATTGGAGCGTTTATATCCTTGTTTCTCAAAGAGGTTTGAAAGCTTTTGAAACCATGCTCTGGGGCTCTGCTTAAGGCCATAGATGGCCTTATGTAATCTGCATACCTTGGAACACTCCCCCTCAACAGCAAAATCAGGTGGCTGTTGCATATAGACCTCCTCCTGCAAGTCGCCATACAGAAATGCATTCTTCACGTCCAGTTGATAAAGTGGCCAGTCTCTAGCAACTGCAACTGATAACAGGATCCGTAGAGTGGAATGACGCGCCACAGGGGAGAATGTGTCAAGGTATACTACCCCATATGTCTGTGTGAAGCCACGTGCAACCAGGCGTGCCTTGTACCTGTCAATGGAACCATCTGCATTGTGCTTCACTGTAAACACCCATTTGCAACTCACTGGGCTGACATCTGGAGGTATAGGAACCAAACTCCAGGTTCCTCTGGATTGAAGTGCCGCCATTTCTTCTTCCATTGGTAGCCGCCATCTAGCATCCTGCAAAGCATCATGATGATTCCTTGGAATGTCTGTAGCTGAAAGTGCCAATGCAAATGTCCTGAAGTCTCCAGATAGCCTCTCAAAAGACACAGCTGCTGATAATGGATATTTGGCACAGCTTCTCTTTGGCTTGCGTAGAGCAATCGGAACATCCAAATCATCTGTATTCTCACCATGCTCCTGCAATACATCCTGTTGAGAAATGTCGTCAGATCCATCAACATTAATATTTTCATTACATACCATAGGCGAGCTAGTTGACGGGTCAGGACCATGAGCTGGAGGAGGCCTGCGGGTGTAATGGAATGGTAGTGGGGATACTAGCGGTGGCGGTGGTGGTGGCGGTAGCGGTGGTGGTGACGGTGGTTTTGTTTGTGGCAATGGTGGTGGTGGTGCCATTAATACGGCATCAGGAGATATTGGTGGTAGCTGCATGTCTCCAGATGCTGAAAAGTACATAACAGATTCAAAAAATGTAACATCTGCACTGATCATATACCGCCGACGCACAAGATCAAAACACTTGTACCCCTTTTGAGTTCTGGAGTACCACACAAAGACACACTTGACAGCCCTAGGAGAGAGCTTGTCAGTACTAGGCGACAACTGATGGACGAAAGCGACCGACCCAAACACACGAGGAGTAAGAACGAACAAATCCTTGTTTGGATAAATGAGTGAAAAGGGAATCTGTTCATTCAAGACAGATGAGGGCATACGGTTGATTAGGTAACATGCAGTAAGAATTGCATCACCCCAGTAGGAGTAGGGAGCATTACTCTGTATAAGAAGGGATCTTGTGACATCAAGAAGGTGACGGTGTTTTCTTTCAGCAACCTCATTTTGTTGAGATGTATGTGCACAAGAGGTTTGGTGAATAATCCCTTTTGAGGAGTAGTAATTTGCCAGAGTGTGGGTGCATAACTCTAAAGCATTATCACTTCTTACAAGTTTGACAGATGTGGAGAAAACATTCTGAATTTCATTTAGAAAATGGATAATAATATTTCCTGCTTCAGATTTATTTTTCATAAGAAACACCCATGACACTCTTGAGAAATCATCCACAAAGACAATATAAAACTTGTGTCCGTGATGATCAGGAACACGACTCGGACCCCAGACATCTATATGAAACAACTCAAATTTGGAGTTACTACTCCGACCTGGACGACTGGGAAAGGACGACCTGTGATGCTTTCCCAACTGACATGCCTCACACTGGATAGGTGTGTGAGAGAGACCATAGGGTAGAACTCGACACAACTTCTGAAGCGGTAAATGACCAAAACACAGATGCCACAGGAGAGGAGATACTTGTCCAGCAGGAGAAGATGTGGTTCCGGCAAATGGGGTCTGGTTCAGACGGTAAAGGCCTCCTTGCTCATAGCCATGACCAATCACGTTGCCCGTACGGATGTCCTGAAAAATCAAAGAAGATGGATCAAAAATAGCTCGACAATGGAGATCCTTCGTAATCTGACTAATTGACAACAGATTCATAGAAAAATGCGGTGCATGTAGGACATTCTTAAGCTGCATAGAAGATGTCAATCTAATCTCCCCCTGACCCGTGATAGGGGAATGCGTGCCATTAGCAATCACTACTGTCCGTCCTGGAGGGATCTGAGTGTATCCTGTAAGTAGACTCTGGTCGCCACACAGATGATGTGTAGCGCCCGAGTCCATGATCCATGGCAATGTATCAGATCTACTACTGTGGAGTGCAAGTGTACTACCTGAAGTACTAGTAGATGCAGAGGCAGAAGCAGCAGCATCAGTATGACTCTCTGTAGTCGGTGCTGGACCAGATGGTGGGATGATGCCCCTGAGGCGGGCAACTAGATCATCAAATCGTTGATCCAAGGTAGCAGCAGATGGTGGCTCTATCTGCTCAGCGGCTCGTGCAGATGCAGGGAATCCGTGCTTCGAATATCATGTGTCTTCATTATGTCCAACTCGGTGGCAGTATGTGCATGTTGGCCTAGTACGACCACCCCTTCCACGAGGTCCACGTCCACGGCCCTGTGGATGAAATCCGCGGCCTCTGTTTGCCGCCATGGCTGAGGAATTCTGACTCGTAGTTGCTGAAGGTACTGTGATCCTACTCAATCTGTGAAAGGCTTCCTCCATGGGAGGAATAGTCGAGTCTGCCAAAATCTGAGATCGTGCTGCCTCATACTCTGGATTGAGTGCAGCGAGAAACACACCCACCATCGTCGCATTCCTGTATGTCTTCTGCTGTTCTGGCGTGGCGGTAAGAGGCATGAAGCTATAGAGCTTCTCGAACATCCCTCTCAGTGATGTGTAGAGAGAATGTAAAGGACGACCATTCTGCTTGATGGTGAAGATATCATGCTGGAGTTGCAGAATCTTTGTCTCGTTCTTTGCCTGGGAATATGTAGCAGCCAGAATGTCCCACATATCCTTCGCTGTGGGTTGATGGAGAATGTCATTGGCAATCTCAATTGCCAACGTGCCAGATAGCCAAACTTTGGCGTATGCGTCATCAGCCTCCCAGGAGGCATAGGTTCCAGTCTTCTCAGCAGGCTCTGGTTCGGTAAGAATATGCTTCTTACCCGTAGACTTCATCATGCTCATGAACTGCATTGCCCACGGTTCATAGTTGGTACCATCCATCTTGACAATAGGCGTTGGACCACATAATGCACCAATAGATGGGATATCTGCCTTGCTCTCTGACATATTAATAAATGAAGACTGGAATGATTGACAAACACTGTGATTTGTCTACAACGACATAAATGGGTTTAGTTGCACGTGTAGACCTCACGCAACCAAACCCATGATGATGTTCTGGGTCTTAGGACTGGAAACCGTGCACCCGTGCAGGACTCGGTGCACTCGATGCGCACTGGATGCGCAATAGATCACGTGTTCTGGGGACTGGGTGCGCTGGACACGCGCACTGGATGCGCTGGGCGCGCGCTGTGGATGCGCGTATGGCTTACGCACGTAGAAGATCACGCGCGCACACCCAGCCTTGGATCACGCTGTGGATGTGCACGCTTTGGATGTGCGGTCAGGCGCTGGATATGTGCTGGATGCGCCGGTCATGCGCGATGACGCGCAATGGATGTGCGCGCGCTGGAGAGGTGCTAGATGCACAGGTCACGCGGTGGCGCGTGCCGTAGATGCGCCTGAGATGCGCCGTAGATGCGCACAGCGCCTGAGATACGCCTGCGATGCGCACAAGAGCCGCTGGAGGTGCACAGATCGGAGGAGATGCACCTGAGTAGGAGGGCGGCGCCGATCTGCAGAGAAGAGGGATAGAAAGGGGGCCGGCGGGTGTGGTGGGTAGGGTTAGGGTTTCGAGAACTCCGGTCTAGGACCGTCGCTCTGATACCATGTTGGGAAAACCGAATGACTTGTTCTATTCCATAAGCCCTAGGCTCTCTTATATAGGAGAGTAGCCAATGGGTAAATTACATAAAGAGGATAACAGAAAAAATAAAATAACAAAGAGGTACGGCTAATCTATATGCGTCAACAGTACATATTAGCATTTGTTGGGCTTTGTGCGATTTCCTCCAACCTCCATCTCTGACGACACTGGTGACGCTTGCTGCTACAAGCTTGTGACACGTATACTTTTTGATCCCCCTTCTATGATTATTCATACAAGTTTCCTAGATTATTACGATTGATAGTACTCTATGTTCTGACCATTATAAAGTGATCTCTTAGGCAACTTTTTTTATTTTTGCATATCTCGCGATTGGTTTTATGATTCTAATCTTTACCATGTTAGATTACATCTCACGTGTGCTTTTACTTTCTATATGTAGGCTCATTAAATTTGTGATTGTTCCTTCAATTGACTGTAATGGTTTTGCTAACAGCATTTTTCTTTAGCATTTTCCTCCCATGGTTTACCGGCAAAATGTCGTTCGATGGAATCATGCAAATTTTATCCTTCTTCTACAACAACTTCTCTCGCATAGTAAATGGAATCATACTATTACCAATAGTATCGTAATAATAAAATATCAAATAATTCAAATAATTATTACATTTATGTAAGTTAATAATTGCAAATGAAATTATTTTCATTTTAATCTTTACTATTAAAGATGACACCTAATTAAATTTAGAATTCGCAACAAATGATATATTTTTATATCACTAATGATGGTTCATATTGGAATGGTTATCCATTGCATTCTCTTTGAAATTTATACTAATTGACACTTCTAAAGAAAACTTGACAAAATAAGAGAGATAGTGAATTGTCATATGAATTGTTAGCAGCAATATAGCATCAAATGTGTGTTAATAAAAAAGTTTCAAATATAAAAGTGATTGTACAATGGATAATGTTGTTATATGTTAAAGTTAGATGATTTATTGCCAACTTTCAAAGTATACATTCGTATAGATCTTTTTTTTGTGCTGAAATAGAAATACTATTGTAACAACATAAAAACTAAAAAGAAAAGTGCAAAAATAATTAATTTAAATATTCTTTAAATATATGATTTAAAGTACAATGATATTTTTCCAAAAAAAGCTCAGATTTTACTTTATTTTTTTAAAATACATGCTATTATTGAAAAATAGTTTTTAAAAATCCATCCCAGCAATTGCTGCAAAACATGGGTTTACTGATTACTACTTTATAAAAATTAAAAAACTGAAAAAGGAAAATATATCTAAAATTTCAAAACAAAAAAATAAAAAGTAAATGAAAATATAAAATATATATCCACATTTTATATTTTAAGATACGATAAGAATACCAAAATTAATTAAAATATACAAAATCCTTAAAAGTCTAAAAGTACCTAAAAACATAAAAACAACATAAATGGGATAAAAAACAAGACCGTGCATAATTACTTTTTTAGAACTTAGTTTGACATTGCCTCCTAGTGTATGACCTTGATTACTCCATCGAGTTAATAAAATAAGTTGTTTTGTTTGACTATAGTTTGGATTGGGACTACAGTTAAAACATCTTTTTCACATATAATTTGGGCTCATATTATTTGGCTATCACATGGTCACAGAGTTTGGCTAATTCATGGTTCATATTCTCATACTCCATCACTCTCTATTCCATAGTTCATCTTGTTCTCTCGTCATATCTTGAATTTTTCTATAGAGGGTGGCTACTTCAAGGATATAAAGTCAATACTCATCAATAGAGACATTACTTTCTTGGCTTGGGTAGGTTGGAGGCTAGGATGGAACTGGAGTGATATAGGTTCGGGATGGGGAAACCATACCAAGAGCCATCTTGGTTACACATCCCTGAAAATTTAAATTAATAGCTTGAATGATAAGGGTTGTGGAAATGATGGAGGGTCTTGAAACTCTAGGTACTTCAAAGACTGTGGACAACTCCCTCAAAGGTGGTTAGGTTGTACCCAAGATTTCAGTTGAAGACTAACATAGTTAGCATAAACGTTTCTCTCATGTTATAGAAATCTCAAGTATAATAATAAGGAAAAGGCGTGATGTTATGTTATAGAGTTGGAGGTTAATTGATTATTAATATAGGTGCAAATTTATTCGAGAGGGACCGTGTTTATTATGTGGACCTCATATATACAATTCAATCACAAATCAGAAATTGATACCAACTCATGACGGTAGTCATGGATGTGATTATCTTTTGGATTTTATATATTTATTGCACAACAAGCATTTCACACAACGATGTCCTAAACTATGGGCATGGAACAATGACTGGCACGAATTCATATAGTTAATTGCAAATAATCATTTGCGATATGGGTGTAGGTATGGAACATTGGAAGTACAACTACCTATTTTTGTGAGGATGAGTATGCCCTTTATAAAGAAGCAAATAAAAACTTTTATGAACTTCACATCACTAAAACACATAAAAAAGCAAATAATTTGTAAAAACATTGTATGGTCATTGTATGAATATGCAGTTTCATCACGATAATTTTGTACTTTACGGAACCATTAATTTAGGGAAACACTTTTCATAACATGGTTTCTTATATTCTAATGAATATTGAGATGAGATCAGAGTTACCTCTTGAAATGTGAGTCCTAAAGCAAGAGACCCTCCGAATCAAGTTCGATCTACGCTTTCTTCTCTCGTGGGTACAATGATGAGTAGTGTAGCTTCCCATGAACTTCAATGTGGACTTCTTGAACTTGTCCCATGTAAAGATGATCAAGATCATGATTTCGTCATATGAAAATTGACCTTCTTCACGCACAATGAGCACGAAAAAGGAGACGATCTTCACCTCTACATGCCAATGGAGACAAGAGAGGTTTGACAAGGTAAATGCGTAGGGTGAAGGAGACTAGACGTCTAGGAGAAATAATTTCTCAAGACTCTTCTCTTTCTTCAATTCTCAAGTCAACAGAATTATTCAGAGGAACAATGATACGTTGAAAGAGGGCATTACCCTCTCTTTTATAACTATGGAGGACATCTATGATGAGTCCTCTCCACATGGTAGATGATAACTAGGATCAAGCGAGGGTCTAGATAGTCCACACAAGGTGGGACCACAATGTCGCTGCGGCGACCGCTCACTAAACCCTAATTAATCAACAATGAACCCACAATAGTATAAATCAAGCAATGAAAGACAAGTGTGAAGTCAAATTTATTTTAACTCTATAATAATGTGTATAGTGAAAGTATGTAGACTGTCGAACACAGGGAGCACACATGATAGATCAAGCAAGTGCAAAGAGTGTGATGTGATTAAGTGTCTACAATTATGCAAATTTTTGTGGGTTTTTAATTTTTAATTTTTTATTTAATTTTTAATTTTGTATTTTTGTATTTTGATTTTTAATTTTCTGATTTTATATTTTCTTTTTATATTTTATATTTTTACTTTTTCAATAACAATAATTTATATAATATAAGAAAAGAGGGGATAAGGTATTTACAAAAATAGGGAAAATAGCCAAAAATTAGGAAATAAAATGTTTTTGGTCTTTTTATATTTTTCTATTGTTTTTTGTGATTTTTGGGGATTTTTCAGAATATTTTTGATATTTTTAAAAGGCAAAATACAAGAAAACAATGAATTAATTACTGGCCGAGATTAAAATGGGAATGAAAAATAGCAAACAGTAACAAAATTTTCCCAAGTTAATTTTAAATAAAAGACAATAAAATAGAGAAACCATAGAAACTGAGTTTATATTTTTAGGGTTTTCTAGAATTTTTTAGATTTTTATGAAGTTTTTAGGGGTTTTCTAATTTTTAAGGTTTTTATTTTGAAATTTTTAATGATTTTTGGACTGGAGTTAAAAGACACTAAAATAGACCTAAGGTAATTTTTTTGGAATTTTTCAAAAAGATTTGATATTTTTTTGGTATTTTCTAATGCAGACAGTAGCTAAAATACATATTTTTTAGTTTTAATAAATATTAAAATGCAATGAAATGCAAAAATAAAAATATGAGTGAATAAGCAAGCAACCAGGAGCCTATGGTATTTTTTGGGAATTTTTCGAGTTAAAATGATGCACTAAATAAATACAAACATCCAATAAAAATCACACAGCTGGTAGGGGCATAAGTGCAAATATCAGGAAGTATGGGGCCAAAGTGCAATTTTCACAAAAGTTTACAACTAAAAAACGAAGTTTCTGGATTAATTACAAATATCCAAACCCGGGAGGGGTTGGCTGCAAAATTACCAAGCCCACGTGTATAAACACGTGACCTGGCAGGGGTATAAATGCAATATTACAAAACTCTGGGGGTGTACATGCAATTTATCCAAAAATATTACACGTTATGTTAAAGATCCAGGACTGAAATGAAATACCTAAACCCGCGAGGGGGTCTTTGCAAAATGCCCGCGCCTCACATGAACTGGTCACGTGAGGTGACGTGGCCGAGGACATAAGTGCGAATATATAAAATACGGGGGTTCGACTGTAAATATTACAAAAATATTTGAACGGCAGATGAATGTTTTACTACTAAATATTAAATACAAAAATGCCCAGGGTAGAGACTGCAAAATACCCAGACCAAAGGCCTCGTGCGCGATCCGACGGTTGAGGGCCTCCCACTTGCCACGTGGCGAGCCCTCGCTGCGCGATGACGCTTCAGTTTCTACGGTCTCGATTAGATCCTCCTCGGTCGATCGAATGGTTGAGGCGAGAGGAGATCGGACGGTGGTTGTGATGTCTGGAGCAGGCCCGAGATCGGACGGTCGAGAGAGGGTCACGAAGAACAGGGAAGAAGGCCTCGGCCGGCGAACTTCCCTGTCTCCGTTCCTCCTCCTCCGTGATGCTGGCGGGTTCAAAATGGGTCCGGCAAGCTCCTGTGGTGGTCCTGTAGGTGTTGGAGGCTTCAAAACTCCTCGGCGACGGCCGAGGCGCTCGCTAGAAGGCGGCGGAGCTTTGGGCTCCGCGTATCTCCGGCGAGCGAGCAAAACAAGCTACAGGTGCACGGGATTGCTTCGACCTGCAAGAAAAGGACGTGAAAGGGTCGAGGGCAAGTTGCCTCGACCCCGCAATGGTGCGAAAGTGGCAGAGATGGTGTGACTGACGTGGATGGGACTTGGTCGGAGGAGCACTCCGGCGAGGTGGTCGATTAGTGGCTTGAAGTGATGAAACGCTATGATCTTTGAGGCGAAATAATCCTAAGACTAAGGAGAGTAAAATGCAAAAGAAAAGAAGGGGAAAGGGAGCTGCCTCGACGGTGGAGACCGGAGGGAAGAAGTACCTCAACCACCGACGAAGGGGGAGGTGGTGGAGCCGCCTCAGTGCGTGCTCGACCCGCCTGAAGACCGTCGGAGGAAGCTGTCACCTTCCTGGGCTTTTGGGCACGATTAGGGGAGCTGCACTTGTGGAAGAGGGGTTCAAAGGAGGCTCGAAGGTCGGGGGTGCACTATATTGGGTTTGACCATGTGGTGCAGGTGCTCCAAATATCGAGGGAGATCCACGAGATCGTTGGTCCCCGACTCGAGAAAAATTAAGGGCGTGAAAGGCTGATTATCGAGGAACAAAAGTTGTAGAAGGCGCATCATGAAAGGGTGCAAGGAGACGCCTCGAAAAATCCGCAAACATGGGGGTCAAACGAGGTTTGATGCAGGCACATGGGGGAAGACGACCAGTTGACCGGGGTCAACTGGGGCCGAAACCTAGTTGGTCCACGTGGACCAACCAGGAAGAACCCCTGGAAATTATTTTGTAAAATCAACTAAAAATAGACAATAAATTAATTATTTTTTATTATTAAATAAAAAATGTTTATTATTTTATAAGATATTTTATTATGAATTTTAATTATTTTTAGGAGGTATAAAAATACAAGTTGCTATTTTAGGCTATATAGGTATATACATCTATATATTTTAATATTTTATTTTTATTTTGTGTTTTTAATTTATTTAATTTTGTTTATTATTTTATAAATTTATAGAATACTTTTATACACTTAAAAATATTTTTATTTTATTTTTCTGAAGCATTTTGTATATTTTAACAAAATAGAAATAGTAATAATATAGGTATAGTTATTGGTATTATACCTATGTATATTATATACAAGTATTTTATTTTGGATTTCTTTTGAGTTTTTATTCTGATTTTAATATACAAATATATTATAAGTAATATTTACAAAATTATAAAAAATATAAAATTATAAAATAATGAATAAATAATAAAATGAATATTTTAATCTGTACAAGTATACAATAGGGTCCCAAAACTCAACTTTCAAACCGTAGCTCCGCCAAATGCGAAACCACCACTATTAAATAGCTTATTTTAAATTGTATACAATTAAAGGTGTGTTTGATGCATTTGGAGTTTTATTTGGGAGATACGGGGCTGGGAAGTTGGGATTCTGGATTTTTATTCAGATCATAACTTTTTATCTGTAAATTATTTTTGGGTGAAATCAATTTTGTATTTTTTTTATATTTAATTATCTACAACTTTCATGTACAAAGTTTCTTTATTTGAGGTATAAAAAGTGGAACCAAAAATAGGTCCCAAAATGAATAAAGAATGAATGAAATGAATGGGTATTTTGGCCCTTCTCTCCCCCTGCTTTATTTCTTATCGACCTATTCATCGAGATGCCTAGGTCTCGGGGTTTCGGGTCATAAAATATTTACAATATTTTATTCTTTTTCGTTTCTTTTATTTATTCTATAATTTTGGCTTTAATTACAGTAGGGATTTTATCACTTGTGCCCCTCCGAGATATCACAATATCAGTTATGCCCCTATTTTTTTGATAATATCAGTTGTGCCCCTCACTTCTTGCTATTTTATCACTTGTGCCCCTCGGGTTAGTGACCGTCCATCCACAGTGCAAACGGACGTTAACTTTGAGGACATAAGCGGAATTAAAATTAAAATAAAGGTTATGTGGTCATTTTATACCCTCTTCCCCATCCTCTTCTTCTTCTTCCTCCTCTTCCCCATCCTCTTCATCCTCCTCCAACCTCCTCCTCCTCCTCCTCCTCTGCCCCCGCCCCCGCCCCGTGCCGCCCAGCTCCACCCCGAGCTCCCCTCCCCTCCCCGGCGTCGCTCCCTGCCCCTCCCCCGGGCTGCACCCCTCCCAGCCCCACACCCCCTCCCCTCGCCAGCACAACATCGGCACCCCTACGCTTATGCTCTCCGGTGTGGAGTTCCACCCGCAGATGGAAAGTCTTTGAAGCGTAAGCCATCCAGTGCAGGGAGGCCCTCTATCGCCCTCTCCATGAACTCGATGTCGTTGAGTTGATCCATATCTGTTGCACACGCGCACACACTTATATTTTCTAGATCGACCCAATTTTTCCAAGCAAAATCAGACCATCCTATGTATATATAGAGAACGCATACCTTTGAGAGGCGTGAAGCCTCTTTCGACGAGATCTCTGAACAAGTAGTAACCCCATAACCCACACACGCTTGTAGTCCACAGAAACACATCCAGAACGCCGAGCTCATCTGCAGCCTCGAGCGTGAAGTTCATAACGGAATCGGAGATTATGCATGTGACAGGTGGCACACTGGAGGAATGGTCATTCTGCTTACGAAGAAGGTTGCGGAAGGGGACGAAGCAGGAGGTCATGGTGGACTTGCAGAGGGAGGGGATGTCCTGGGTCATGGTGGCATCTTCAGACTTGGGAAGGCCGTCGGGGATGGCCTCGAAGCGGAAGTCGGGGAGGTCGTCGAGGGAGGAGGTGATGAATACCCATTCATCACTCTTTATTCTTATA
The DNA here is from genome assembly GCA_037367405.1 of Ottelia alismoides. Taxonomy (NCBI): domain Eukaryota; kingdom Viridiplantae; phylum Streptophyta; class Magnoliopsida; order Alismatales; family Hydrocharitaceae; genus Ottelia; species Ottelia alismoides. The sequence continues at coordinate 181,062 of JAZKJV010007886.1, read as the reverse complement.
TTTTAGCTACAAAAACCTATGCAAACGCATGTAGATATGTGTAAATAGGAAAAGTTAGCAAAAGCATGCATGTTTGTAAAAATAGATAATTAGCATGTTTTTGTGCAAAAAATAAAAGAATAAAGATGAAAAAGAAAAAGAGGGAAATATTTAGAATAAATATTGAGCAACCTAACCCAAGGGAGGGCTCAGCATGGGCCTGACCGCATAAAAGCCAAAGTAGAGGGAGATAGGGGCTCACACATGTATATATTTGTAAATAAATAAATAAATTTTATATATTTTCCTCAACCAAAAATATGTTGTAAATATTTGTGCATATTTATGAAGTATAAAAACAAAACAAAAAGATAAAAATTAAAAAGACCAAAAAGAACCCTTCACCTTGTACATAGACCACTATCCTCATCTATTTCACCTTATAAATAGATTTATTTATTTCTAAAACTTTTTGTAAATATTCTATGGTATATTTTGTAAATAAAATAAATAAAAAGAAACAAAACAAAAATCAAATAAAAATTACAAAAATTAAAATACAAAAATATGTTGTACATATACCATGTATATAGTTGTATATAACTAATTACTTAACCTATGTATATAAATAATAAAAATAAAATAAAAATAGCCTTTTATTCCTCATTTTATTCTATAAATAAATAAAATATAAAATAGGAATAAAAATGTATAAAAATAAATAATTAAAAATCAAAAAAATTAAAAATCAATATAGTGTATATATACCTATGTATAGCTACTATGTATAGACCTTATTTTTATTTCCAAAAATTAATTAAAAATCACAAAAAAATAGAAAAAATAAAAACAAAAATATTTTGTGTTTTAAGTTTTTGAAAATTCGGCCATTTAAAGGCCCAAAAAAATCAAATAAAAAATCAGGCCTTGGCGAGCTCTGATTGGTCCACGGGGGATTGTTGACCCCCGGTCAACACCTCCCCCTGGACCACAGAGTCGCGGATCCGCTCGCCCGACCCGACTTCCTTGATTTTTCCCAGCTCGATCCGCCTGCTAATCGCGCAAACCCCGGGTCCTAATCCTTCTACGTACATCCGAGATCCTCGCCCGGAGGTTTGCATGGGGATCCGCGCTCCGAGCTTCACGCCCGACTCTGATTTAGCCGGACCCCTAGGAGTATTTAACCTGAGCTCCGCCGCATTAATTCGCTATCTTTGGCTCGCCACCTTCATTCCAGTGACCTCCATTGTACCCACCGAGGTGACAGCTCGCGTTGGCCCTTGTTGCAGAGAGGAAAGGGTGCCCGACCATCGATCCGGCTGCTTCTTGCCGCCGTGCTCCGACGTCCGACCGGAGCTCGAGCCTCAGGCCTTGACGCCCTTCGAGGCGAAGACCAGGAGCTAGCTAAGCTCCAGCATAGTCTCCCGCATCGCCCAGGTAACCTTCGAACCTTCTTGTTTAGTCTAATTTTGAGTTACCCCCAAATCGATTCTCTGACGTGTTCCCCTGATTCCGGCCACCTCGCGTATTATCTCGATCATCGGAACCCGCACACACCTTCGCCATCCTCCGACGCACGTTCTTCGCACTTTCATCCAACCCAGCTCGCCCCGGAGCTGGGAGTCGAGCTCCTCCATCCCCAGCTCGCCGGAGCTCCTTCGCGCCGACCCACAAGCCACTTTCACCCCGCTTCTTTGGGTCGAGGCACTTTGCCCTCGACCCGTGAAGCTTTTGGTCCATCTTGCAGGTTCAAAGGGAGTCATCTGAGACGCCCGTACGTTCAGACCAGGAGCTCACCGCCGCCGAGCTCGCCGGAGCCCCTCCAGGGCTCGGCCGGGCCATCAGACACCTTCACCAGCTGCAGGACGACTCCGCGGACCTGTTCCGATACTTAGCAGCAGTTGAGGAGGACTGCAGCTCTCGCACGAGGCTGGCGAAGTTCGCCGGCGTCGTGTTCTTCCACCATCCTCCAGCGCCGTCCGATGGCTCCTCCGCTCCAGACTTGATCCCAGCCATCCATCTTCCGAGGAGCAGCTACCGTCGATCTCGTTGAGGAGCTCATCTGGACCGTTAGCAGCAGAGGAGAGAGGCACCTGAGCCCCACCCCGTTCGATCTTCCACGTGTCCTCGCCTCCACCGTCGATCCGGCCCGAGAGCTGAAGAAGGAGAGCGCCACCATCCAGAGCCGTCAGATCCTCCACGTGGCGCGAATCCGGCCGTCGACGAATAAAGGGGTAAATTACTTAGGCCCCCTCGTAGTTTGTGTCTTTTATTTTTAGTCCTGTAAATATTTTAGTAACTTTATTTACGTAGGGTAATTTGCATTCCGGACCTGGTGTTTGTTTGTATTTGCATGTATGCCCCTGTGTGTATGAGACCACGTGCGTCGTCACGTGTAGTTTAGGGTTATTTGCATTTATTTCCCTGTAGTTCTGTTGGGTTATTGAATGACAAGAAACTTTTTGGTATTTGCAGTTGTGCCCCTGTGAGCATTTTTATTTCTACATGTGCGTGTATTAGTGGGTAAATTGCAACCGAGTCCCTGGGTTTTTGGTACGAGTTATCAAAAGCCCCTGGAACTTGGTTTTTCTTACCAAAAGGTCCCTGAGTGCCCCAGCCACGCGCCACGCGCGTGACTTGCTGGGATTTTTGCACCTTGGCCCTCAGAACTTTGGGTATTTGCACTTACGTCCCTGTGCACAGTGCCCCCTCTTTGATTTTTGAATAAATATCAAACCACCTCCAAATTCGATGAAAATTTGACACATGGCTCCTGCCATGTTGTTAGATTTTTGAGAATTTTTGAGGACATTTTTGATTTGATTTAGTATTTTTAAAAATTCAAAAACCTTCCTGTTAGCTACTGTCTAGGTTTAAAAATACCAAAAAATATAAAAACACCTCCAAAAATTCTAAAAATTTTAGCTACTGTTTCTTGCTTGTTGTTTGATTTTCTAGCCAATTTTGGCTATTTTTCATTGCCTAAAAACTCTAAAAATTGAAAAACCCTTAAAAACCCATAAAAATTATAAAAATTAATCTAAAAATCCAAAAACAATAATTAGGGTGCCTAAATTTTCCTTATCCTTTCTAGATTACAGGAAAATTACCTCCAAGCCTGTTGAGACTCTTACATATTTTATTTTTGAGTTTTAGGCCTTGCTGGACAGTACCTAGGATTTTTAGCACTGTTTGATTTTTAGAAAATAATTTACCCATTAGAAAAATATCAAAAATTCACCAAAAACACTTAAAAACTTAAAAAACATAAAAACACTTTTTCCTGAATTTTTGCTTTATTTTTGGTGTGTTAAATAATTTGCCTAAGTGTGTTGTTATTTGTTTCCTTTTATTTTCTTTATCTTTTAAAAATCCAAAAAATTATAAAAATTATTAAAAACCACTAAAAAACACTTTTCTTTTATTTTATTTTCTTGTTACTACTTCGTAGGCCCTAGGCCAATCCGTGCTCCTTGTGTTCGACCCTGGGAGCTATACCAGGTTAATCACATAGCTAGGACCGCTTGATTTGCTTTGTTTGATTTTCGATTCGTTTCGCGGTTCGATTCTTTTTCTAGATTGACACATCTTCTGAGATCCGGGTCGCAACGACCCTTGTTTCATTACCTTCACCCGGGTCTCAGGGAATTTTGTGTCATCAGAATGGCGCCGTTGCCGGGGAGCACGGCTTAGTAGTTATTTTTGACTTTCTTTTCATTTTTGTTTTCGCGGCCTTTCGCGGCTCTTCGGAGCTCGCGGCTTTTCGCGGCTTTTGTTCATAGTTCCTTTTTGATTTATTTTGTTTTATTTTGATTTTCTTTTCTTTTTATTTTTGTTTGATTTTGTGTGACTATTTTATTTCTCATTTTTGCATATATACCCTTGTTCTTATTTTCATTTATTATTTGATTATTTTATTGGTCTGACCACCCTCTTCTGTCTTTCTTGCGAGGGCCCGAGGACCGCGGAGGCGACTTTCGAGGAGCCGGTGCAGCCGCGGAGTTCGGAGGCGGCTTCTTTCTCTACGAAGCCGCAGGAGAGAGCGAGAGAGAGAGTGAGTGGGAGAGGATAGCTTAGTTTATTTTCAGTTCATTCATTATTATTTGTAATAATACAGGCCTTTCTGAGACTTTTAGACACGTAGACCGTAGCGGGTCTGTTTCGCCGAGCACCGACGTGCTCGGGGGACCCATTAGGACCCCTCGGTTTTTCGCGGCTTTTTACGCGGCTTTTCTTTTTCTTTCTTACTGTCATTTGCCGGTTTTTCGCGGTTTTTGCTCGAGCCCCTAGACATAGGATTTTTGTTGGTTGTGACGTAGGAGTTCTAAGGCCCAACACTTAAGAGAATATCTGTTCCTATAGAACGTAATTGGACCTTACTAAAATTCACTAAAAAAAAAGTTAGTTTAGTTGGATTTGAGACCACGTGCCGTTAGGAGTCACATACAGCGCTGGCAGGACCCGTTGTGGCGGGCACCGAGTGACTCCCAAGATCGGACTCAGGACTCGATTCGGTTAACTAACTATTGTTCTTCACTATCAATAGAAGTTGCTTGTCTTAGGACTCGGCTTTTTACCGTTGCATCATATAGCTTAGTTTACTTTTCTGTCTTTATTTTATGCGCGGATCACTCTGCATGTAGAGAGCTGGAGGCAGGTACGCTTTTCTGACTTTGCATGCATCATTGATTTCTCGTGCATCGGCTTTTTCGACTTCTCCCCCCGATTTTGGACTTAATAATCAGGAGAACCGAAAAATTTGTTAGGCGTTTTTGTTTGCATTGAAAAATACCTAAAAAGAGTAACCATAAAATTGGGACTGCTAAGACTATCGACCTTAAAACTCGCTCACCCTAAAAATTCTGTCTTGGGGAGAGCAACCCCCTCATTGCTTGGTTTGTATGTGCGAGAGAGTGACCCGAACACTAGGTAGAGCCCCCCGTTGCTATACTTGACTGACTACCGACTCTTCCGTGCGGGCCAGTCGGTTGGGTTAGCAGCGGAGATCCCAACAGGTCACGTAATCGCTCTGATATTTGTGTGTTCACCAAATAAAACAGACAAGATAATTTGACCGAACTTTCACGGTCTTCAGCTCGCGTTGCGTTGGTGAACCGGGGGTTTGTTTTTCGATCATAGTTTTTCCAGATCTCATCCGCCCTACTCGCCAGATCGAGATGATGGGTAGACGATCTCTTAGGCAGCCTTTGGCTGCATCGCTTTCGGGCGCGTCTACCTCATCATCTAGGTTGGCTTGCGAGAGCTCAGACCCGCTCTCCGAACCCGAGTACGACTCCACCCTGTTCCCCCTCGACCCCCTTTCTGATCTACCCGAGAGACCCGAGCCCGAGGAGAGACTTATTCATTTGACAGCACCTGAGTTGGGCTCCTTCGATTTTGCAGACGTCGAGATGGCAGGCGCAGGCAGTTCTGACGATCACTCCCGTCCCGAGCACTTTGTACTGGACCAGGGAGCGATCAACTCCACCCTGATCGCACAGTTAGAAACAGTCCAGCAGCAGCTCCGCGATCAGGGAGCTTTTATGATAGAGATGAGGCGTGAGATGGAGAGGCTCAGAGCAGAGAGAGATGCACAGAGCGAGCCCGAGGACCCCGATGAGGCACAGGCACAAGCCGCAGCAGCAGCAGCAGCAGCAGCCGCGGCCGCCGCCGCAGCGGCAGCAGCCGCTGGAGGAGCAGGACCACCTAGACCGATGCGGGAGTTGCACAACCCCGGATCTACCTTGATGCACCATTGGGTTGTGGTTCCAGCCATCGTGGGGGACTTCAAGTTCCCCCCGAACACCTTGCAGATGCTCCCGCGGTTCCATGGACTGGCTACAGAGGAGCCCCATCTCCACCTACAGGAGTTTCTCATGATTTGCAGTACTGTCCACGACAGACATGTGGACCAGGATACCATACGGATGATTGCCTTCCCCTTCTCACTGGCAGATAGAGCAGCCACCTGGCTGAAACATTTGGGGAGATTCGTGTACACATGGGAGCAGCTCCGCACCGAGTACTTGAACAAGTACTATCCACTCGGGCGGACGAATGCAGCGAGGGCCCTGATCAGCAACTTCTCCATGTTCCCCAACGAGCAGTTCCATGAGGCTTGGGAGAGGTTCAGAGAGCTTTTGGACAGATGCCCACACCACGATATCACGAAGCCGAACCTAGTTCAGAGCTTTTTCAGTGGGTTGTCACCAGAGCTACAGGGCCTGGTGAACGCTTCTTGTGGCGGGTCCTACTTCGCCAAGGACCACGACCAGGTCTGGGCTATTTTTGAGGAGATGGCAGAGAACTACATGGTCATGTCCCAGACCCGGCTCTACACTCAGAAGACCCAGCCACATCAGCCAGGGCCCGTGCAGTACCAGAGGATAGCACGGGTAGATGCAGGTCCTTCCAGTTCGTCCGCAGCAGCCACAGCAGCAGCACAGTTAGAGTCGTCAGCTGCGGACATGGGCATCATCAGCGAGAAGCTGGACCGCATGGAGCTGATAGAGAAGAAGCAGTGCCAGAGCATAGCACAGATGGATCAGATGGCACAGGTCTTGAGCGACCTGAAGACACAGCTCATGTGTCTCCAGGAGACACAGACGGCTTCTCAGCCCCGTCTTCAGTCGCGAGGCGACGCCGGCAGCAGTAGCAGCTCGTTCCAGCGCTCCAGCACCCCAGTGCAGCCTAGACAGGTTCACCTTGTACAGGCGGAGCCGTACCAGCAGCCGCAACCCACCTTGCAGTCACCACCATCTCCAGAGATGCAGATGGTGGTCTACCAGCCGGATCAGCCGTTGGCAGTACTACCCCCAGCCCCCTTTGATGCAGAGCCGTTGATGGATGTCAACGGGATCTGGTACGACCGTCCCCAGCCTGGGATCCGACGAGATCATCCCGGATTCAGGTGGGGGAGTGGTGGTGCCCAGCCCCAGCAGCAGCCGTCAGCACAGGGAGGGCAGTACTCCCAGCAGAGAGACCATCACCAGCCGCAGCAGCAGCCCCCAGTCTACCAGCAGCAGTCGTCCTACGTTCCTCGTCCCTATCAGCAGCAGGGACAGCCTTGGAGACGTGAGCAGCAGGCTCACCAGGGATACCAGCACCAGCAGCACCCTCCTTCTTATCCCTCTCACCCATACCAGCAGCCGCAGCCTCACCCACAGAGAGGCCACCCGTCGGGCTCCCATGAGAGCCCCGCTTTGGATGATATTGCCCGCCTCCTCACGGACCAGCAGGCCACATTCAGACGGGAGATGGATGAGTTCCGCCATGAGATGCGGGACCTGATGAGAGGGAAGGCCGCCATACCCGCCCAGATAGAGCCGAACCCGAACAATCTCAAGCGGAAGTCTGAGCAGGTAGTACATACTGAGTTAGCCACTCCTAGCGATCCATTTGATGATACTTCTTCAGATCTTCTTGATGTTGATTTTGCCACGCTTAGGAGCGGTAGGACCCCAGCCGGCGGCGGCGCCTCAGCTGAGCACCATCCCGAGGCGCCACAGGAGGAGGAGGAGAGCGGTACTGAGGCCGCTCCAGATGATGACGGTGGTACTGAGGCCACCAAGGATGCTGATCCCACAGGAGGTACTGAGGCCGCCACTTCACCAGATCTAGGAGGTGGTACTGATGCCACTCCAGCAGCAGCCGAGCCAGCACACGGTACTGATGCCGCGAGACGTCTACCTTCAGCAGCAGCAGTAGAGCAGCCCGCCCATGGTGGTACTGAGGCCACCGGTGTTTGTACAGATAGTGGTGTTGTTTTTCCTCATGATCATGTATCTCGGAACTCTGCTATGAATAAAGGAAAAGGTTTATTTTCTTCTGGTCCCACTGTGGTGCGTGATGTATGTGTGGATCCGGTCCTTGAACCGCTTAGACCTTTTCCTAGTCCTTCATCTGAGAAGGACCCAGTGATCCCCTTCCCTAGAGCCCTTCAGATGGGGAAGGGGAAGAAAAATGACCCAAAAAAGAGAGAGCTTGAGGAGTTCAGCCAGAGCATGATCGATCGCTTCCACATCCAGCTGACCCTCCAGGAGGCTTTGCAGCACATCCCCCTTCTCCAGAGATCTTTGAGAGAGAGGACTACAGTCAGGAGGAGGAGGAGGAACCACACTTCAGAGATACATGTGCTGACCAAAGCCACGTGCTTCGCGATCCAGAACCGACTGCCAGCCAAGAGGCCAGATTCAGGGGCCCCGTATGTCAGATGCCAGATTAGTGAGCAGTGGTTCGACCGTACTCTTTTAGATAGCGGATCGTCGATCAACCTACTTCCGGCAGCCCTTCTCGACCGCTTCGAGTTGGGCACTCTTCGACAGAGCAGGACAGTCCTTCAGTTCGCTGATAGATCTGTCAAGAGGCCGAAGGGGTTATTACGAGACGTTATCGTCACGATTCAGGGTCTGCAATTCCCCGTGGACTTCGTAGTGTTGGACATGGAGATCCCTGAGTCAGTGACCGATACCCCCATCATCCTTGGTCGTCCGTTCTTGGCCACAGCCAAGGCGGTGACTGATCATGATAGCGAGAAGGTGTACTTTCGCGTCCAGGGCGAGAGTATACAAATAGAGACGGTCGAGGACTATAGAGCCAGATTCAGATCCCGCTCAGATGCGAGTACCGATTCAGAGCAGCTGACAGACGCAGAGCCAGACATCCACCAGGACTGTGATTTTGTGATCACAGATGATGAGGCAGCTTGGGCAGACCTTGAGACACGGACCATCCTCTCACTTTCAGACACAGCTGATGCAGAGATGACAGCAGAGGAGAGTCTGGAGAGCACAGACCTGGTTCAGGATACCTTAGCGGCAGCAGAGCCGGTCCTTGATCGCAGCACGATGATTTGTGATGGTGGTGCTGAGGCCACCTTGTTCTCTGGTGGTGCTGATGCCACCTTGCTTTCCGGTGGTACTGATACCACCGTTTCTAATGCAGATCCCTCGGATTCAGAGTCTGATTGGGCCGATTGCTATGATCAGATGCCAAACTCGAGTCCCGTTGAGCCTATTGATGAGGAGGAGGTAGATGCAGAGCCGAGCAGAGACAGTGCAGTTGAGCAGCCTTCTCCCGATCCAGTTTGCGAGAGTATGCTTTCACTTTCCCAGGCAGATTTGGCCGACCTTGCAGCATTCACTCAGTTTCTTCCACAGCCAGATTTGCTGGCACCCAGCATTCCAGAACTGAAGCCGCTCCCTACTTCGCTGAAGTATCGATTCCTTGCGGGCGATCCTGAGATGTACCCAGTCATCATCTCCGCCGAGTTGACTGGAGAGCAGGAATCCCGTTTGATGGGGGTTCTTGAAAAGAACCGCAAGGCGATCGGATGGAGCGTAGCAGATCTCCATGGGATTAGTCCATCAGTGTGCTCCCACCACATCTATCTCGAGGATGGGGCGAAGCCGTCGCGTGAGTTCCAGCGGCGTCTGAACCCCAACCTGAGAGAGGTTGTCATGAAGGAAATATCGAAGTGGTGGAGTGCAGGTTTTATTTATCCCATTTCCGACTCCAAGTGGGTTAGCCCCTTGCATGTGGTGCCCAAGAAGACGGGCATCACGACTGTGATCAGTGAGTCGGGAGAGGAGATTGCTACACGAGTACCCACCTCTTGGAGGGTTTGTGTTGACTACAGGAGACTCAACCAAGCCACCAAGAAGGACCATTTCCCCCTGCCTTTTATTGACCAGATCATTGAGAGACTGGCAGGGAAGAGCCATTATTGCTTCCTGGATGGGTACTCGGGCTACAACCAAGTGGCCATCGCTCCTGAGGACCAGGAGAAGACCACCTTTACCTGTCTCTTCGGCACATACGCTTTTCGACGCATGCCATTTGGGCTATGCAATGCCCCTGCGACTTTTCAGAGGTGCATGCTGTCGATCTTCTCGGACATGGTAGGGGAGTGCCTAGAGGTCTTCATGGATGATTTCTCGATCTACGGCGACGGATTCGATTCCTGTCTTGACTGCCTAGATCGAGTGCTCCAGCGATGTATTGAGTATCACTTGGTGCTATCTTGGGAGAAGAGTCACTTCATGGTGACTCAAGGGACGGTGCTTGGCCATATCATCTCCAACAGGGGCATGGAGGTTGATCCGGCCAAGGTTGATGTCATTAGGAAACTCACACCGCCGTCCAATCTGAGGCAGTTACGGTCATTTCTGGGGCACGTTGGATTTTACAGGAGATTCATTCATGATTTTAGCAGGATTGCCCGACCGTTGACCGACCTCTTGACGAAAGACACCGAGTTCCTTGTCGATGACAAGTGTCTTTCGTCGTTTGCTACTCTCCAGCAGTGCGTGATTGAGGCTCCTGTCCTCCAGCCACCTGATTGGTCTCTCCCATTCGAGATCATGACGGACGCCTCCGATTTTGCCGTAGGGGCAGTGCTGGGACAGAGGAGGGATGGAGTACCATTTGCTATACACTACGCTAGCCGCACATTGGATTCCGCCCAGCGGAATTATACGGTCACAGAGAAGGAGATGCTAGCAGTAGTGTTTGCCCTGGATAAGTTCAGATCATATATCATTGGATCCAGAGTGACTTTGTTTACAGATCACACCGCCATCAGGTACCTCATGGCAAAGAAGGATGCCAAGGCCAGACTGACTAGATGGATCCTTCTACTCCAGGAGTTTGACATTGAGATCAAGGATAAGCCTGGAGTCAAGAATGTGGTGGCGGATCACCTATCCCGATTAGAGCAGCCTGAGGAGACTGAGCAGATTGATCCTATCCGAGATACCTTCCCAGATGAGGCGATCCTTGCTATCGCCTCACTCCCATGGTACGCCGATATTGTGAACTTTCTCGTTGCTGGGAAAGTCCCACAAGATTGGCCCAGGCAGAGGCTTGAGACCTTCCTCGCGAAGGCCAAGTCTTACCATTGGGAGGATCCCATCCTTTACCACGAGGGAGGGGATAGCGTCTGGCGTTGGTGTATTCCTCAGGAGGAACACCATAGCGTCCTCACTTACTGCCACAAGCTTGAGGCAGGAGGACATCATTCTGGGAGGAGAACGGCACAGAAAGTGCTCCAATCCGGCTTGTGGTGGCCTACCCTCTTCAAGGACTCAGATGAGTTCGTGAAGAGGTGTACTGACTGTCAGAGGATGGGCACTTGTGGACAGCGTGATATGATGCCGATGCAGCCCATTCACTTCTGTGAGGTTTTTGACGCATGGGGCATCGATTTCATGGGTCCATTCCCTAAGAGTCAGGGATTTGAGTACATTCTGTTGGCCGTAGATTATGTGAGTCGTTGGGTGGAGGCTATCCCCGCCCGAGCCGCTGATGCGAGGACAGTTTGCAGATTCTTGAGGAAGCATATCATCACGCGGTTCGGGGTTCCACGAGTTCTTATTTCTGATGGGGGATCTCACTTCATCAACGACCAGGTGAAGGCACTTGCTAGCGAGTTCGGCATAGACCATCGAGTTGCTACACCATACCATCCACAGACGAATGGTCTAGCCGAAGTGTCGAATAGGGAGATCAAGACTATTCTGCAGAAAGTCGTCCGCCCTGACCGAAAGGATTGGTCGCAGCTATTGGACTCGGTCTTGTGGGCATATAGGACGTCTTTCAAGACACCTTTGGGCACATCTCCCTTTCGCCTCGTGTATGGCAAGCCCTGTCACCTACCAGTTGAGCTGAGGCATAAGTCACTTTGGGCAGTCACAGATATCTTGATGGATCCAGATGGTATAGGAGACCAGAGGAGGGCAGAGCTAGCTGCCCTGGAGGAGCTTAGAGATGCAGCATTCTCAAGCAGCCTACATTATAAGGAGAGAGTCAAGGAGTGGCATGATTCACATATCAGCCACAAACATTTTGAGATTGGACAGAGAGTATGGCTGTTTGACGCGAGGCTTAGATTATTTCCAGGGAAGCTACAGAGCAAATGGAAAGGACCTTATCTGGTTCGGAAGGTACACGACAACGGTAGCATCGATATATCCGAGTTGTCTTCTGAGAGTACCTTCCGAGTGAACGGCCAGCGGCTCAAGCCATTTCTAGATCATGAGCCGCGGGTCGTGGATCTTGCCCCTATTCATTTCGCGTGAGATGTGGTCTTTGACTCACATCTAATGCATCTCACGCCTGAGCTTTACTGACCCTCCGCTGTACATAGATCCAGATGTCCATATCACCACATTCCTTAGTCCCACATCCCTTTCTTCATCTTATGATTATGCTATACTTAGGGTGTACTTTACCCTAAGTATAGGGGGGATGTGAGACATTTTGGGTATTTCTTTTGTTTCTGTTTACCCCTGTTTTGCTGCCTATACTTAGGGGCATTTCACCCTAAGTATAGTGGGGGTAGACCCTGTACATTCTCCACTCGGTTTTCCCTTCGTGTACAGCCTTCGATACTTAGGATTACTTGATCCTAAGTATAGGGGGAAGACCCGAGTCCCTTTTGACTTTTTATTCTCCCTTTGTATAGCCTTCCTTTTCACTTCCCTATACATAGCACGGGTTATGTCTTCTTCATCGCTCTTGACTCTGAGGACATCGTTCGAGCTAAGTATAGGGGGGTGTGTATATATTTCATATATACTTTAGCCATAACTCGTACTTTGTGTGAGTGTGTTAATAAATAAAAATGGCTAAAAACCACAAAAATTAAAAATTTTCATGTACATAATCTTCTTTTATTTGCGCATACATAGCTAGTGTACAAGTTATTTTTGTAAAAATGATTTCAAAAATCTTTTGTGTAAAGCTTGTGTAAATATTTTCTGTATCAAAATTATGTATATAGTACAAAATTTTTCCAAAATGTTTTGAAAAATCAAAAGTTTGCAAAAATCTTGTGTAAATGTGTGTAAATATCTTTTTGCAAAACTTGCACTTCATGCATCATCATTCATGATTTCAAAACATTTTTCAAAAATTTTTGCATGATTGTAAAAATTTGTGTAAATATGCATCTTTTTGTACATATGTATATAGTTTTTCTTGGATGATAGTTGACATTTAAACTAGCCTGGAATCAAATTGAGAAATGGAGCTTGATTAAGATCTTAATCCACCTAATTTCTAAGAGGAACCTTATAGGGCTTAGGTTTAAGGCTTTTCAGGTCCATGGTGACTTAATTCTTTGAGTCCACTAGGCTATGATCACATGTCATCTCAATGAGCCTAAGTAGAGCACTTAACAACAACACATGACTCATATAGATTATGGCTTTACTTGGACAACCGCACTATGCACCGAGCTCTCTACGGATGAAGTGGTGAGGAGGCAGTCTTCCTTGACTTGGGGTAGCATATGAGGGTAGTACTTCTAGGCGGAACCTCTCTTCTTCATTTAGTGAAGGAAGTGCGTCTCAACTTGGTCTGGTTGCCATGAAGTCTAACGACGGGAGTTGTGGGTTGCAATAAAGCTTCAAAAGAGGGATAGTCTACTGGCTCAAGAGGAAAAACTCCTTGTATATATGCTGCACATGTACATGTTGTATAGATGCACTCGAAAAAAATTGTGTGAAAAAGAAAAGAACTCCAAAAAAGTGGTGGGTCTGAGAGAAAATGATAATCCCACCGGAGTATGTATATAAGTGCAATAAGCAAAGCTTGGTTTCATGATCCACCTGTTGTAGCTTGCAGCAGGGAGACTTGGCTACACTGGTCAAGCTCCCAAGGGTACTTGGCTACACTGGCCTTGACCCATTCTCTTCTTCCCCCTCTTCTTGAGCCGGTTGTACTTGAACTTAGAAGGGAATACCCCGCTCCTCGAGGAAAGAGTGGCCAGATTGAGGTCTTAGAGTTACCTTGTTGGGGAGGGTTGTCAAGTTGCCATTTCTGAGGTGGAGAGCTTAGACCTCACTTTCACAGGACAAGAAAAGATCCATGGTCTTCAGGGTTTGTGATTGATGACTTGTTCTGATCTGGAGCATTGAGGAGTCCTGGTTATAGGATAGTGGAACTTAGAGGCTGTTAGGTTTTAAGCTTAAGTCTGAATAAGGTTCCGACACATTAATAATCCAAAGATCTGATTAAGCTCCATACTTCAATTTAATGAAGGCAAGTTTAATAATCAACCTTAATCCATGTACATTCTCTTTTTCTTTTTCTTTTTCTTTCTTTTTCACTTCTTTTTCAAATAAGTGTTTGCTAAGGGACTAGCAAAGTATAGTATAGGGGGGTGATGAATACCCATTCATCACTCTTTATTCTTATATTTTAGCTACAAAAACCTATGCAAACGCATGTAGATATGTGTAAATAGGAAAAGTTAGCAAAAGCATGCATGTTTGTAAAAATAGATAATTAGCATGTTTTTGTGCAAAAAATAAAAGAATAAAGATGAAAAAGAAAAAGAGGGAAATATTTAGAATAAATATTGAGCAACCTAACCCAAGGGAGGGCTCAGCATGGGCCTGACCGCATAAAAGCCAAAGTAGAGGGAGATAGGGGCTCACACATGTATATATTTGTAAATAAATAAATAAATTTTATATATTTTCCTCAACCAAAAATATGTTGTAAATATTTGTGCATATTTATGAAGTATAAAAACAAAACAAAAAGATAAAAATTAAAAAGACCAAAAAGAACCCTTCACCTTGTACATAGACCACTATCCTCATCTATTTCACCTTATAAATAGATTTATTTATTTCTAAAACTTTTTGTAAATATTCTATGGTATATTTTGTAAATAAAATAAATAAAAAGAAACAAAACAAAAATCAAATAAAAATTACAAAAATTAAAATACAAAAATATGTTGTACATATACCATGTATATAGTTGTATATAACTAATTACTTAACCTATGTATATAAATAATAAAAATAAAATAAAAATAGCCTTTTATTCCTCATTTTATTCTATAAATAAATAAAATATAAAATAGGAATAAAAATGTATAAAAATAAATAATTAAAAATCAAAAAAATTAAAAATCAATATAGTGTATATATACCTATGTATAGCTACTATGTATAGACCTTATTTTTATTTCCAAAAATTAATTAAAAATCACAAAAAAATAGAAAAAATTAAAACAAAAATATTTTGTGTTTTAAGTTTTTGAAAATTCGGCCATTTAAAGGCCCAAAAAAATCAAATAAAAAATCAGGCCTTGGCGAGCTCTGATTGGTCCACGGGGGATTGTTGACCCCCGGTCAACACCTCCCCCTGGACCACAGAGTCGCGGATCCGCTCGCCCGACCCGACTTCCTTGATTTTTCCCAGCTCGATCCGCCTGCTAATCGCGCAAACCCCGGGTCCTAATCCTTCTACGTACATCCGAGATCCTCGCCCGGAGGTTTGCATGGGGATCCGCGCTCCGAGCTTCACGCCCGACTCTGATTTAGCCGGACCCCTAGGAGTATTTAACCTGAGCTCCGCCGCATTAATTCGCTATCTTTGGCTCGCCACCTTCATTCCAGTGACCTCCATTGTACCCACCGAGGTGACAGCTCGCGTTGGCCCTTGTTGCAGAGAGGAAAGGGTGCCCGACCATCGATCCGGCTGCTTCTTGCCGCCGTGCTCCGACGTCCGACCGGAGCTCGAGCCTCAGGCCTTGACGCCCTTCGAGGCGAAGACCAGGAGCTAGCTAAGCTCCAGCATAGTCTCCCGCATCGCCCAGGTAACCTTCGAACCTTCTTGTTTAGTCTAATTTTGAGTTACCCCCAAATCGATTCTCTGACGTGTTCCCTTGATTCCGGCCACCTCGCGTATTATCTCGATCATCAGAACCCGCACACACCTTCGCCATCCTCCGACGCACGTTCTTCGCACTTTCATCCAACCCAGCTCGCCCCGGAGCTGGGAGTCGAGCTCCTCCATCCCCAGCTCGCCGGAGCTCCTTCGCGCCGACCCACAAGCCACTTTCACCCCGCTTCTTTGGGTCGAGGCACTTTGCCCTCGACCCGTGAAGCTTTTGGTCCATCTTGCAGGTTCAAAGGGAGTCATCTGAGACGCCCGTACGTTCAGACCAGGAGCTCACCGCCGCCGAGCTCGCCGGAGCCCCTCCAGGGCTCGGCCGGGCCATCGGACACCTTCACCAGCTGCAGGACGACTCCGCGGACCTGTTCCGATACTTAGCAGCAGCTGAGGAGGACTGCAGCTCTCGCACGAGGCTGGCGAAGTTCGCCGGCGTCGTGTTCTTCCACCATCCTCCAGCGCCGTCCGATGGCTCCTCCGCTCCAGACTTGATCCCAGCCATCCATCTTCCGAGGAGCAGCTACCGTCGATCTCGTTGAGGAGCTCATCTGGACCGTTAGCAGCAGAGGAGAGAGGCACCTGAGCCCCACCCCGTTCGATCTTCCACGTGTCCTCGCCTCCACCGTTGATCCGGCCCGAGAGCTGAAGAAGGAGAGCGCCACCATCCAGAGTCGTCAGATCCTCCACGTGGCGCGAATCCGGCCGTCGACGAATAAAGGGGTAAATTACTTAGGCCCCCTCGTAGTTTGTGTCTTTTATTTTTAGTCCTGTAAATATTTTAGTAACTTTATTTACGTAGGGTAATTTGCATTCCGGACCTGGTGTTTGTTTGTATTTGCATGTATGCCCCTGTGTGTATGAGACCACGTGCGTCGTCACGTGTAGTTTAGGGTTATTTGCATTTATTTCCCTGTAGTTCTGTTGGGTTATTGAATGACAAGAAACTTTTTGGTATTTGCAGTTATGCCCCTGTGAGCATTTTTATTTCTACATGTGCGTGTATTAGTGGGTAAATTGCAACCGAGTCCCTGGGTTTTTGGTTCGAGTTATCAAAAGCCCCTGGAACTTGGTTTTTCTTACCAAAAGGTCCCTGAGTGCCCCAGCCACGCGCCACGCGCGTGACTTGCTGGGATTTTTGCACCTTGGCCCTCAGAACTTTGGGTATTTGCACTTACGTCCCTGTGCACAGTGCCCCCTCTTTGATTTTTGAATAAATATCAAACCACCTCCAAATTCGATGAAAATTTGACACATGGCTCCTGCCATGTTGTTAGATTTTTGAGAATTTTTGAGGACATTTTTGATTTGATTTAGTATTTTTAAAAATTCAAAAACCTTCCTGTTAGCTACTGTCTAGGTTTAAAAATACCAAAAAAATATAAAAACACCTCCAAAAATTCTAAAAATTTTAGCTACTGTTTCTTGCTTGTTGTTTGATTTTCTAGCCAATTTTGGCTATTTTTCATTGCCTAAAAACTCTAAAAATTGAAAAACCCTTAAAAACCCATAAAAGTTATAAAAATTAATCTAAAAATCCAAAAACAATAATTAGGGTGCCTAAATTTTCCTTATCCTTTCTAGATTACAGGAAAATTACCTCCAAGCCTGTTGAGACTCTTACATATTTTATTTTTGAGTTTTAGGCCTTGCTGGACAGTACCTAGGATTTTTAGCACTGTTTGATTTTTAGAAAATAATTTACCCATTAGAAAAATATCAAAAATTCACCAAAAACACTTAAAAACTTAAAAAACATAAAAATACTTTTTCCTAAATTTTTGCTTTATTTTTGGTGTGTTAAATAATTTGCCTAAGTGTGTTGTTATTTGTTTCCTTTTATTTTCTTTATCTTTTAAAAATCCAAAAAAATATAAAAATTATTAAAAACCACTAAAAAACACTTTTCTTTTATTTTATTTTCTTGTTACTACTTCGTAGGCCCTAGGCCAATCCGTGCTCCTTGTGTTCGACCCTGGGAGCTATACCAGGTTAATCACATAGCTAGGACCGCTTGATTTGCTTTGTTTGATTTTCGATTCGTTTCGCGGTTCGATTCTTTTTCTAGATTGACACATCTTCTGAGATCCGGGTCGCAACGACCCTTGTTTCATTACCTTCACCCGGGTCTCAGGGAATTTTGTGTCATCAGGAGGGTCCTCTGGACTTGAGGAAGCGCCTGCGGTTGTACTCCGTGTCGACGAAGGTGATGTGGAAGCCCTTTGAGTGGAGCAGGAGCGCCAGCTTCAGCATGGGCGTGATGTGCCCCTGCGTGGGGAAAGGCACGCACACAGCATGGGGCTTCTCCGCCCCGAGCTTCCCTCCCCTCCCCGGCGTCGCCCCCCACCCCTCCCCCGGGCTGCACCCCTCCCAGCACCACACCTCCAGGACTTTCAGTTTTTTTTAATTTGAGATAAATTTTTGATTAATTGATTCATGAAAATTCATCAAAAAAATCAATAAAATTCACCGTTTGATCCGTAATGAGTGATATATCTGTGAAAATGCAAAAAATTTAAAGATTCGATGAATGCATAAATGTGTAATTAAGAGAGAGAAATTTTGAAGAGAAAAGAAGAAGGACAAATGGAGGAGGAAGAAGATGAAGAAGAAGTCTAGACAATAGTACCCCTCTTAACTGCACCAAGGATTGAAAAAATCATGGTTAAGTCAACTCATTGACGGTCAATCTGACGGAAGGGCACAACTGATGACGGAGAAAGAAGTGAGGGGCACAACTGATATTATCAAAAAGATAGGGGCATAACTGATATTGCGATATCTCGGAGGGGCACAAGTGATAAAATCCCATTACAGTATTTTATACACTATTTACATGCACATGCATGAATGCTAAGATGCTCTAATTAAGGGTATTTACACGCATTTGCTAGTGTTTTTGAGGCCAAAATGATAGAATAAAGATGATGAAATGTGGATTCATCATCCCCCTATACTTTACATTTGCTAGTCCCTAGCAAACACTTATGCAATAAGTGTAGAAAAGAAAATAAGAAAAGAAAAAGAAGACATTTGGATTAAGTTTAATTATCGAACTTGTCTTCACAAAATCAAAGTTTGGAGCTTAAGTCGGACTTTTGGAATTTTAGTGCGGGCGGAACCTTAATGAGAACCGGATTTGAAATCCAACAGTCCCTGAGAATCCCAAAACTCTGCCCAAGTCTCATGAATAGCCATGTCAGAAATATCTCAATTCCTACGCAAACCCTTACGGCCATGAATCTGACTTTGTACAGTGTAAGTGATTGTGGCTCTCCCAAACTAGAACGACAAAGAGACTGACTTCTCCAGTATGACGACCCAATGATTCCCCAATCCAATAACTCCATCCTCGAGGAGCGGGGTATTCCCTTCTAAGATCAAGTGGCAACCAGCTCAAGAGGAGGGGGTGAAGAGAAGAACGGACGGTAGCCAGTGTAGCTACCTATCCTAGGATGCAAGACCAGTGTAGTCAAGTCATCCAGCTGCAGGCTCACATATTTGACTTTAGAACTCAAGCTTGCTTGTTGGCTTTACAACATTTGTACATACTTTGCAGGCATTTATTTTTGTACAGGACTGACCATTTTTTTTGAAATACTATTCACAACAGCATTTACATAAGGAGGTTTTCCTCTTGAGCCAGTTGACTATCCCTCTTTTGAAGCTTTATTGCAACCTACACTCTCCTGTCTTTATAATTCCTCATCACTGGACGGGTTGGGGTGCACTTCCCTCCCTAAAGGAGGACAAGTGTTTCACTTGTGTGCGTCTCATACCGGCAAATCCAATCCCCTCACCACTCCAACTGAGTTGAGCCATGTGAAATGTGCAGGTGTCCAAGTTAGATCATTATCAACAAGAGTCGTGCGTGTGTTCCAAAATACTCTACTTAGGCAGTCAAGAATCCATTGAACCAAGTCCCGTGATCCTCAAAGAATTAAGTCAACTAGACCTGAAGCATCTCAAACCCAGTTCCTACAAGGTTCCTGTTATTAGGTAGATTTTAAGGTCCAATCAAGCTCCAATCTCCGGATTTTACTTAGACTTGTTCAACTATCAAACTCAATCCGAAAAATGCTCATGCTATGCAAATGATATGCAGAATGCAGAAAATATTTTTGTGATGCAATTTTCAAAGATTTTGAACTTTTTATGGATTTTTGAAAAGATGATGATGCACATGCATTTTTTGTATTTTTCAAAAAGATTTTTTTTCAAATGCTTTTGGATTTTTAATTTTGCAAATGTTTTTGGGATTTTTGAAAAAAAGATTTTGGATAAAAGCTAGGTACAAATATTTACACGGGGATGCTTCTTATATATACAAGAAGTGGATTTTAAGATTTTACAGGGGTAAGTGGTCAATTTTATAAGTATATATAAAATAATTTTAGATGAGATGTCTATATTCCTCAAACTTATTTGACACAAGTTTTTCAAACAATTTTGAAAACTATAGTCCAACATAATTTTACAAACAATTTTACAAACATGTACATAGATTTGAAAATCATTTTACAAAGGTTTTCCAAACAGTATATAAAGATTTTTCACATATTTTTACAACCATTTTTCAAACCGTTTGCAAACAATTTTTCAAACATTTTTTATTTCACATAAAGAAAATAAACTTTTCAAACCAAAATATTTTTACAAAGGTTGAAAACATGTAACAAAACGTTTTCCAAATAGTTTTCAAAAGATTTTTCACAAAGATTTTCAAACTATTTTTCAAACATTTTGCAAAAAATATTTTCACTTGATTTATTAATCAGTAAATACAAAAAGAACTTGAGGAATAATTACATCTTTTTATTAGGGGTTTTAATGAATTTTAAAGAATTATTAGCCATATTACTAGGAAAATACGAAAGTACGAGTTATGGCTAAAGTATATATATACAGTATATACGACTACTTAGCATGAGCTATGTCCTCATAGATCGGAGAGAAAAAGAGAAGACATAACTCGTACTAAGTATAGGCAAGTCTAATGAATAATTGAATGAATGAACGAATGAGAAGTTGACCGTCCCCCCTATACTTAGGATCAAATAATCCTAAGTATAGGAGACAGTACACAACGCAGGGAGGGTCAAGGGTGGGAATGAACAGATCGTACTCAGACTGTCTCCCCCTATACTTAGGGTAAGATATCCCTAAGTATAGACAAGAAGAGGAGCCATTGGAGAGGATCGAAACGAATGAAAACTTGGGGTGCACACCTCCTATACTTAGGACAAAGTACGTCCTAGTGTAGAAACTGGCAATTAAGGGGCGACACCTTTTTGATACAAAAAGAAGACAGAAAAGGAAAAGAAGAAAAGAAGAAAAGAAGAAAAGAAATGAAGATGGAAGAAGAGATCAGAGGATATACACATCACTCCCCCTATACTTAGGGTAAAAGAAGCCCTAAGTATAGGCAACAACAGGAGTAATGAAACAGAACGATGAATGAACACTCGGCTCGTCCACCCCCCTATACTTAGGACAAAGTACGTCCTAAGCAAGGAAAACACGAGAATGGGTGGATGAGCGATACGAGAGAGAGAGAACAGAGGTCCAAATGAATATACAACAAAGATGGATGTACACATGATCAAGAAGGCGGAAAGCAGACATTCTTGCGAGACCGTTGAGGGATAGATCTAGTGTGGTGTAAGTCGACATCGGGGTCC
Source organism: Ottelia alismoides (assembly GCA_037367405.1). Lineage (NCBI taxonomy): Eukaryota > Viridiplantae > Streptophyta > Magnoliopsida > Alismatales > Hydrocharitaceae > Ottelia > Ottelia alismoides. Next base: position 159,712 of record JAZKJV010007886.1, on the reverse strand, counting down.
ACAGTGGACGGAAGCCGATCAGGGTCGACAGGGTGAAGGCCCTCAGTGGAATCAAATCGAAAAGGGACGAACTGGTCAGTGGAAGTAGTATGGCTAGGTTCGCCCTTTGTGGTCCTATGGTGTGAAGGCGCACAAGGGCGAGTGGAAGAATACAACTAGGTCTGGCCTTGGAGGTCTCGCTGAGATCGAAGTGGAATGGGATAAACTCATCATCCTCGGAAGAAGTGTAATCAGAGTCATCCTGCGAGGTCTCGTCTAGGTCAAAACCAAAAGGAACGAAGTCATCAGTGGAAGTAGTTGAACTCAGATCGTCCTCAAGAGTCTCACCCGGATCATATTCTTCATCAAGAAGCCCGAATTTCTGAAAATAATGGCTAGCATCATAACCGACCTCAATCATCATCACTTTAGAGTGACCAGGAACGAACTTATCGGTGGAAGTAGTCAAAGCAGGTCCGTCTTGTCTAGTCTTGGTATTTGCCCTCCGCTCAATGGGATCAATCATGTAAATTCCTTGGATTTCATCAACACATCGCCACACACCAGAAGGAGGAACTACGATGTCTATGCTTTCTGAGTTCCTCCCCTTTCGGGGGATTCCTCGGGTCTTATCAGGTTTCGCTAAGCAAGTATCTCTAATATCATTAGATCGGTCACAAGCCTTGGAGTCAGCTAGAATCGGTGAAGGTGCATCAGGTGCAGGTTTCTGGTCAACTGTGGGTGTGGTGATCAATGCTTCGCTTCCGTCAATAAGACGGAAGCGAATCTCTCCTGATCCATAATCAATAACGACTCTCGCAGAGGCGATGAATGGTCGTCCCAGGATGATTGGAGATGGCTCCCCCTGTGGAGGTCTCCATGGGCAACACAACAAAATCAACATGGTAGCTCGTGCCCTGAATAGAAATGGCGGCGTTTTCAAGGATACCCTTTGGCCTCTTGATAGATCCATCAGCAAATTGTATGATCATCCTGGTTTTCTTTAGAAGCCCTAAGTGAAGAGACTGTACCAGCGAGAAGGGTAATATGCTAATAGATGCACCGCCGTCTAGGAGAGTGTGGTCACAAGTATAGTTAGAGATGGTGCAAGTGATGAAAGGGGTAGCTGTGTTCTTCTTTCTAGGAATGGGATGGTGTGTGATGGCGTGGGCAGTGGCCATGGTCAAAATATGACGCTCAGATCTGCTCCTCCGCTTTCTCTTCTTGGGAAGAAGAGTATATAAATCAGTCATGGTCTGTTGAAGTGGGGCACGGATAATCTCATGAATGGTGACCACCACTTCGGGTTCAGTCAGCATTTTTTTGAATTTTTGGACCTCCTCCATACAAGGGAGGAAGTCGGAATCAGCATCAACACGAGGCATGCCAAGAGCAGTCTGTACAACGGCATCCTCGAGGTCAAAGGTGGGACAGTTGTGAAAGAGTGTGTGGGTGAATGATCTGGCAGATGGGCCCTCTCCTCACGGTGTGAATCAACCAAAGGTCTCCCGAACTCTTTTTGGATTTTTAAAATTTTCTCATTTTTTGTGTTTTGGGCGATTACAATCTCCCATGATCTCCCTCAAGGAATTCCGTATCCACGATGAATGGAGCGTCAATCTGTTTTTTCCTCAAGATAGCCTTATCATCATTCATCAAATCAAGGCGCTCTATCATTCGATTCAAGATATCACTCATAGAGATCGAGGGAGGTGACTCCAACAGGTCAGACTCGGGTGGATGTGAAGGTGGAGGTGGATAATATACAGGTGGAGGTGGGTGTGGGTAGAAATCCGAGGTCTGATGCTGTGGCTGAGACGGGTATGTACAAAAATCGGAAAAAGTAGGAGGAAGGCCCTCCTGATAAAATGAGGTAGACCGGCTGGAGTGAACGAGGGATCCGCAAAGTCCGGATAAAATACGCTCCGGGGATCCATCTCGAAAACAAAAGAAAATGATCGGGAGAGAACGACGGTCAAGTCAAGAGAGTTGAGAAAAGGCGCAAATAAGCAGAGGCGATCTAGGACACACACGAAATAATTACAAACAAAAATGAAAATAATACAAACCCTCAATTCACCTACTCAACTCGGTAGAGACAAAAAAGTCGGTCTTTTTATCTTGTCTGTTTTAGAGTTAGGTGAGAAGTCAAAGATTAGCACACACACTTAAGGGGTTGAATGGGATTTGGGCACTATCCTTAGTGTGTGCGCGAGCAAGTAAAAGCGAAGACAATGAGGGGATTACTCGTCCCAAGAGAATTTTTCTTTTTAGTTGATTTTAGGGTCGAATAATATTAGCAGCCACAATTTTATTGGTTATCACTTTTTTTTGGATTTTTAATGAGAAATGCACGATCCTAATGGGGATTCAATTCTTTTAAGCACCTAGGTGATCAAAATCAGAGGGAGAGGCGGAAAAGCAATGCAAGCGGCAATCGATGATGAATGCTAAAGCGTAAATGCTCACCTTGCCTCCAGCACTCTACATGCAAGGATGCTCAACAGAATTGAAATCTATCTATATGCAAATGCAAGCCGATGAAATCGCCCTAAGTTTCAGAAATTGCTATTATCGTGAAGAACCACAAGTCGGTCACCGATCCTCAATCCAAGAGTCCGGTCTAGGATCACCCCTCCTCCTCTCGACAAATCGAGTTCAGGAGCAGCGCTTGGCAGGGTGGGCTCACGACACGTAGGCTCGAAGATGATGATGCGACTGTTTTATAGTTTGACTAAGTCCAAACGCTGCTATAGGTACATGCAAGATATATTAAGTGTTTGGCCTTAATCTATCGCAAGCAATCCTAAAACTAGGGGCTCAATCACACAAAAATAAGTAAAATCGAAAATCAGAAAACAAAGTAAAAAAATGTGATGAAAACCCGTAAAAACTGCGGTGAGCCCCCAGGTGTACAAACACTTGGAAATTAGGCCCGAATGTCCAAGTGTCCAGTGTACCTGTATTATTACAATAAATAAGTCTCTCTCTCACTGAAATTACAAGAATAAATAGTACAAAAATGCTCAAAAGTATGACTGTCTTCTCAAGTCCTCCCTGCCACCTTTGATGCTAGGTCAGAAGTCTCCTGCCCCCTTCACGTAGGTGCTCAAGCGCCTAGAGTGGAGCGCCTCCCTCGATCTGCGGTTCCTCGCACAAAGTCCAACAAGGGAGAGTGATTAGGCAAGTCAAACAATGATATCAAATAAATGAGCAAATAAAGAAGTCAAAAATATAGACAAGTATCACAATCACAAAGCAAAAACCCGAACTACGCGTTGTTGCTCCCCGGCAACATCGCCATTTGATAACTAGGATCAAGCGAGGGTCTAAATAGTCCACACAAGGCGGGACCACAATGTCGCTGCGGCGACCGCTCACAAAACCCTAATTAATCAACAATGAACCCACAACAGTATAAATCAAGCAATGAAAGACAAGTGTGGAGTCAAATTTATTTTAACTCTACAATAATGTGTATAGTGAAAGTATGTAGAGTGTCGAACACAATGAGCACACAGGATAGATCAAGCAAGTGCAAAGAGTGTGATGTGATTAAGTGTCTACAATTATGAAATTTTTTGTGGGTTTTTAATTTTTAATTTTATTTATTAATTTTTAATTTTGTATTTTTGTATTTTGATTTTTAATTTTCTGATTTTATATTTTCTTTTTATATTTTATATTTTTTTATTTTCTTTTTCAATAATAAGAATTTATATAATATAAGAAAAGAGGGGATAATACATTTATAAAAATAGGGGAAAATGGCCAAAAATTAGGAAATAAATTTTTTTGGTCTTTTTATATTTTTCTACTATTTTTGTATAAACACGTGACCTGGCAGGGGTATAAATGCAATATTACAAAACTCTAGGGGTGTACACGCAATTTGTCCAAAAATATTACACATGATGTTAAAGTTCCAGGACTGAAATGAAATACCTAAACCCACGCGGGGGTCTTTGCAAAATGCCCCGTACCTCACGTGAACTGGTCACGTGAGGTGACGTGGCCGAGGACCTAAGTGCAAATATGTAAAATAACCTAAGTGCGAATATGTAAAATACGGGGGTTCAAATGTAAATATTACAAAAATATTTGAACGACAGATGAATGTTTTACTATTAAATATTAAATACAAAAAATGCCCAGGGTAGAGACTGCAAAATACCCAGGCCAAAGGCCTCGTGCGTGATCCGACGGTTGAGGGCCTCCCACTTGCCACGTGGCGAGCCCTCGCTGCGTGATGACGCTTCGCTTTCTACGGTCTCGATTAGATCCTCCTCGGTCGATCGAACGGTTGAGGAGAGAGGAGATCGGACGGTGAATGTGATGTCTGGAGCGGGCCCGAGATCGGACGATTGAGAGAGGGTCATGAAGAACAGGGAAGAAGGCCTCGGCTGGCGAACTTCCCCGTCTCCATTCCTCCTCCTCTGTGACGCTGGCGAGTTCAAAATGGGCCCGACAAGCACCTGGGGTGGTCCTGTAGGTGCCGGAGGCTTCAAAACTCCTCGGCGACGGCCGAGCCGCTCGCTAGAAGGCGGCGGAGCTTTGGGCTCCGCGTATCTCCGGCGAGCGAGCAAAACAAGCTCCAGGTGCACGAGATTGCTTTGACATGCAAGAAAATGGCGTGAAAGGGTCGAGGGCAAGTTGCCTCGACCCCACGATGGTGCGAAAGTGGCGGAGATGGCGTGACTGACGTGGATGGGACTCGGCCGGAGGAGCACTCCGGCGAGGTGGTCGATTAGTCGCTTGAAGTGGTGAAATGCTATGATCTTTGAGGCGAAATAATCCTAAGACTAAGGAGAGTAAAATGCAAAAGAAAAGAAGGGGAAAGGGGGTTGCCTCGACGGTGGAGACCGGAGGGAAGAAGTACCTCAACCGTCGGCGAAGGGGGAGGTGGTGGAGCTTCCTCAGTGCGTGCTCGACCCGCCTGAAGACCGCCGGAGGAAGTTGTCACCTTCCTGGGCTTTTGGGCACGATTAGGGGAGCTGCACTCGTGGAAGAGGGGTTCAAAGGAGGCTCGAAGGTCGGGCGTGCACTATATTGGGTTTGACCATGTGGTGCAGGTGCTCCAAAGATCGAGGGAGATCCACGAGATCGTTGGTCCCCGACTCGAGAAAAATCAAGGGCGTGAAAGGCTGATTATCAAGGAATAAAAGTTGTAGAAGGCGCATCATGAAAGGGTGCAAGGAGACGCCTCGAAAAATCCGCAAACATGGTGGTCAAACGAGGTCTGATGCAGGCACATGGGGGAGGATGACCAGTTGACCAGGGTCAACTGGGGCCGACACCTGGTTGGTCCACGTGGACCAACCAGGAAAAACCCCTGGAAATTATTTTGTAAAATCGATTAAAAATAGATAATAAATTAATTAATTTTTTATTATTAAATAAAAAATGTTTATTATTTTATAAGGTATTTTATTATGAATTTGAAATATTTTTAGGAGGTATAAAAATACAAGTTGCTATTTTAGGCTATATAACATCTATATATTTTAATATTTTATTTTTATTTTGTGTTTTTAAATTATTTATTTTTGTTTATTATTTTATAAATTTATAGAATACTTTTATACACTTAAAAATATTTTTATTTTATTTTTCTGAAGCGTTTGTATATTTTAACAAAATAGAAATAGTAATAATATATGTATAGTTATAGGTATTATACCTATGTATATTATCTACAAGTATTTAATTTTGGATTTCTTTTGAGTTTTTATTCTGATTTTAATATACAAATATATTATAAGTAATATTTACAAAATTATAAAAATATAAAATTATAAAAATAATAAATAAATAATAAAATGAATATTTTAATCTGTACAAGTATACAATAGGGTCCCAAAACTCAACTTTCAAACCGTAGCTCCACCAAATGCAAAACCACCGCCATTAAATAGATTATTTTAAATTATATACAATTAAAGGTGAATTTGATGCATTCAGAGTTTTTATTTGGGAGATACAGGTCTGGGAAGTTGGGATTCTGGATTTTTATTCAGATCATAACTTTTTATCTGTACATTATTTTTGGGTGAAATCAATTTTCTATTTTTTTATATTTAATTATCTATAACTTTCATGTACAAAGTTTCTTTGTTTGAGGTATAAAAAGTGGAACCAAAAATAGGTCCCAAAATGAATAAAGAATGAATGAAATGAATGGGTATTTTGGCCCTTATCTCCCCCTACTTTATTTCTTGTCGACCTATTCATTGAGATGCCTGATGAATCTCCATTTCATCATCTTTATTCTATCATTTTGGCCTCAAAAACCCTAGCAAATGCATGTAAATAGCATCAATTTGTACATAATAGCATTCATTATTCATTTGTATTAATTATATATAAAACAAGGTTTTTTATGCCAAAATTATAGAATAAAGAGAAGAAAAGAAAAAGGAATAAAATATTGCAAATATTTTATGACCCTAACCCCAAGACCAAGTCCAGAATGGAATTGGTCGACAAGGAATAAAGTAGGGGGAAATAAGGGCCAATGTACAATAAATACCTCATTTATTAATTCATTTATTTATGCATTTTTGGCACCTATTTTGTGCATAATTATTTATTCAACAAATGAAGAAACTTTGTTCATGAAAGTTGTAGATACTAATGTGAATAAAAATACAAAATTGAGTTTTTTGTAAAAATAATACCCAGTGTACATTTTATACACAGAATAAAAAGCCAAAATCTCAACTTCACAGACCCATATCTTGCAAATAAAAACTCCAAATCACCCAAACTCACTTCAATTGTATATAGCATTCCATAAACTATTTTATAAAATTGGTTTCATAATTTTTGGAGCTCATATGCAGAAGTTAGGTTTTTGGCCCTTCTTGTATATAGGACTGATTAAAATATTCATTTTATTCAGTATTTATTACTTGTATAAAAATCATATTTTTAGAATTTTGTAAATATTGTATATAATGCATGTACAAAAAAAAGAAACCAAAACTAATTTGTAAAATAAAATAAGTCTATAAATTCATAGACAATATACCTATGACATGTACCTATCTACAAATAAAAAGGGTTTTAACCCTTGATTCTTTTGCTCTTCTATATTTTTACAATAGTATATACATTATGCATAACTCATTAAAAATACAAAACCAAAATAAAAATCAAGAAAATATAATAAATAAATTAAGTATATAAAATATATAGATAAAACACCTATAAGTTTACCTACATACATCTATACCTATTTATTTAAAAATATACATAAACTCAAAAAAATCAAACAAAAATATCTTTATACTCACAAAAATAAATTATGAATTTATAAAATAAGCCAATAAAATAATAAAAGAAAATAAACAAATTAAAAATAAAATACATGAAAACACATGTAAATACATACATATACATATTATCCAAATAAAACTATAACAAAACACCTCGAAAAATTCAATAAAAATCATAAATAAATACTAGATGAAATAATACACATTTTTTATTTTATAAGAAAAAATTAATAAAATCATTTAGGGCGTCAAATAAATCAATCATCCTTCAGATTTGCTATTTTCTCTCGTAGCGGCTTACGTGGCCCAATGAGGCGCCGGCCAACGTTGACTCCCAGGTCAACTATCCCATCCCTCGCCTGGCGTCTCTGAACTGTCTACTCCCCCGATTTCATGCCTTTTTTCCGGGCACACCATCCATCAATCGACAACGCTTCCTTCACAAGAATTGTTCCCTAATCTTCCATGATGCCCGCCAAAATCATAGATCAACGAGATGTTCATTGGATCAGTTAATAATCGCCGGGTAATAAGGCCCCTTGCCAATGTTTATAAATAACAAGCTCCGCTTCCTTCCTCGAATTTGGCCACTTTTATTCCAACCTAAAGCCTAGATCTCGTCCCTGGATTGTTCCTCGTGACAGGGGGAGTAGCCCAGCGCCGTGACTCGGCCGGAGGGAGGAGATTTTGACGCGGCGGAGCTCCGGCGTCCGCCCTGCTCCCTGGAGGCCCCCAGGTATAAGAGCTGCCCTTTCTATGCATTTTTAGTTAGTTTTAGATGTTAGCTTTTCATTCCAGTCATTAGAATAGGTTTTGATTAATGCCTGTAGTTTAGAAATCGAAATTCGAAGTTCGCCGGAGCTCCGCTCCGGTGACTTCTCCACTGTTGATCCGACTGTATCCGACCGCCCCGTTCACCCCATTTCGAATCCCAACGCTTTCTCCATCTGTTGCACGCATTCGTTCAACCCAGGACCCTAGGTCCTGGCGAATCGGGGCTCGCCCTCCGCCGTTCGCCGGAGCCCCTCCGCCCATCTCCATTGTGCATCGTAGCTTCAAAACCCCGGGTCGAGGAGCAAGCTCTCTCGCCCGCGGTTCTTCCTGTGCAGGAACTTCGAAGAACCGAGCCCAACTGGACTCGCACGGATCCGGGAAGAGGTTCCTGGGGGCCCTTTTCTTCTCCGACCTCGCTTCATCGACTCGGACCCCTAGGAGCCATGAAAATACCATCAATCGAAGCGGGACGCCTCCAGCCACCTTCAGAACACTTCAGACTCGCCGGAGAACCCTGGAGGAGCCCACGCTCTTCGATCCAAGCTCGTCGGCTCCGAGCTTCTTCCCCGTTCTTCCAGGGGGCTTCAGCGCCGTCGGATCAGGAGAGCCGCCCCAGATTCAACAGGAACCGTCCGATGGAGCATCGTACCCACCGTCAGATCAGCGGGGCTGATCTAATCTCAGCGCTCCATCGGCGAAGCGTCATCGAGCGTCCAGGAGACGACGCGTGGCAAGTGAGAGGAGCAGAACCGTCGGATGCCACGTTTTTATTAGGGGTAAATTTCACATCCACCCCCCTCACTTTTTGTTTTTAATATTGAATGCCAAAAATAAAAGTCACCGTTGTAAATAAAATGGTTGTTTTGCAAAAGGGACCCCTGATATTTTCGTATTTGCACTTTAGTCCTTCCGCGCCTCACGTGCAGCAACCACGTGAGGCGCGTGAAATTTTGCAGTCAAGCCCCTCCGGGTCCCTGTAATTATTAAATGGTCTTGAAAATAAAAATTAAAGTGTATTTTTACTGTGATTTTTGCATGTATGCCCCTGTGACTTATTTTAATTGCAAAAACACCCCTGTCAGGCCATTTAATTTTTGAATGTTTTGTCTATTTATTTCGTGCTTCATGTTAAATCGAAAAATCTTGGAAAAATAGACTTAAGCTACTGATTGGCTGTGCTTGCATGTCGTATTTTTAGTTTTCCATTTTATGGTCTTTTTGTATTTATTAAAAATCAAAAACATGTCTTTTATTCACTATCCAGAGTATAAAATCCCAAAAAAATATCAAAATGCCTTGAAAAATTCTAAAAAAATTCCATGTGGTGTATTTTGTCCTATTCTAGTGTCAATCCAAAAATCCCTAAAAATCTAAAAAGGAAAACCTTAAAAATACGAAAATACCCAAAAACTTCAAAAAATATTAAAAATCACAGAAAAATCAGAAAAATGCAAACTCAAGCCCTATTTATGCTATATTTTATTCTCTTTACTAGAAAAATCGTGTGGGAAAATTTTGAGGCTTGTAACTATTTTCAATGTTCATTTTTATTATAGCCAGACCTTATTCCACTGTTTGCTATTATGTAGTTAATTAAAAATACTAAACATATTCTCAAAAATGTCCAAAAATAACAAAAATAGTAAAAAATGATGAAAAAGCTAAAAAGATTTTATTTCTTAATTTTTGACTATTTTTAAGCATTTTTGTAAATATTTTAGTACCCCTTAATGTATATATAAGTATTTCCTAAAAAGAAAAAAAAAGAAAAAAAATCTATATGTATATATATACACTATCTAATTATATTATTATTATCTATATATATATAAAGAAACAAATATATATATATATTAATAAATAAAAAAAAAAGGATACATATATATATATATATTCAATTAATTAAAACCCACTTCTCACAAGGATGACTCATTCACACCAGATGGCTCATGCATTTTGTATTGCTCTCTGTGGTTCGACCTCTACATGCTTGTTCCCTATACATTCTATAGTAGAGTAAATAAAAATTAATTCACATTTATTTTCGAGCTTGATTGTTGTATTATTTGTTGTGGGTTAATTGCTGATCAACCCCCATATTCTACAAGCGGTCGCCGCAGCGACACCTTGGTATTATTTATTCATGGTGACCCTCGTGGATGTTGGCCCGTTATCAGATGGCGCCGTTGCCGAGGAGCAATGAGCATAGCCAAATTGATTTTTGTCATCCTTGTATAAAAATTTTTGATTCATTGAGCAGCTATTGTTTTATTCCTATTAATCACCATGCTTCATTTATTCATTCACTGTGATTACTTTATCTGCTCTATTTGATTAACTGAGTATGCTAATGCAATCTTTTTGTGACTTTGATGCGAGGGACCGCCACGCGAGGATGGCTTCCTAGGAAGCCAAGGCAGGCGAGCTTGGAGGGGGATGGTCTTCTCTTCTCATGACCATCTGGAGAGTGCACCAAAGGAGCAAAGAGAGGGGCATTAGATAGGCTAGATACTTAGAAAAATTATTTTTGTAATTCATGGTGAGAGAGAGACTATTTTGGCATGTAATTAAACAGGACTCTACTCTTCACAATGAGGTCCAGTGCCCGGGTGATTGTTCACCTGGGGGCCTCATTGCGGCTTTTTCGAGTTTTCATCGCCTTCTTTTATTTTGTCTTCCGATGTTTTGAGCTTTCCGCCTTTCTTTTACTTTGTTTTGTGTGCTTGGAGCCCCTAGATATAGGTTGCTTGACTCGGTAGCTAGGTCCAAACATTAATAAGAATGCATGTTCCTATAGTCTACTTCGATTGGATCTAGTCAAATTCAAACAAGTTGTAAATTTGTCTCTTAGTCCCCTGTGCCGTAGCAAACCCTGTAAAGCGCTTTCTCCTACCCTCAATTTGTTGAGCAGAGGAGGGGTAAGCCAAGACCGGACTCTCTTGGGCTAGAGATAAATGAGCAACTTATGGTTCTTCATGCTAATAGCAGCTTGTGTTTAGGACGATTTTGTGCCTTGCATACCGACATATAGATAGGTTTAAAAATTCTGTTTTGCATACCACATGGAGAGAGCTGGGATGCACTGTAAGTCTTCTAACTCAGCATGCATCATTCGGTTCAATGGTGAGATTTCCATCATGGAACCACTTGCACGGCTTTTCCGCTATCTCCCTCTGATTTTGGGCACCTAGGACTTAAATGAAAATCTATAAAAACGTTAGGCGCTGGTATGAAAACAGATCCAAAAAAAGGTGAAAACCAAAAAAAAAATTAAAACCAGTGGACTGCTAAATAAACTTTGACCTTAATTAAAATCTGTAATGGACTATCATTGTACCGGGTTCATAAAGCCTTCATTGTTTTCAAGTACCTTGGAGGGGGACCAAAACCCTACTCCCATGAGCGAGTGCGACCCCTAAGGATAGAAAGCCCAAAACCCAGTCTGCAACTGCCTTGTGTATCGCCTGGATTTCCGAAGTAATGGCGCTTCTATCGTACGTAGGCGAGTAGGACTTGGTCACCAATGGTGACTCTCTGTTGTGAGAGCATCGACCCTGTCCGAAGTATTGAGCATAGGCCACGCCTTCACGGGGGTGTCTGTCTCATCGTCCTGCGTCCGAGTAGGTTCTTGCACGCTCACGGGTGATTCCGTTGCGAGCGAGAACCGAAGTATTGGTTTCGCCTATCGGCTTCCTCTCTCTTTTCTTTGGCTGAGTAGGGATCCAGGAAGGGTTACAAGGACTCCAAAAAGTATAGACTACAGGTTACACAGGAGGAGGACAAGTACGGGATACTCTTCTGGCAGTACTCTCTCTCCTATAGGGTAGCGTACTAAGGACTTGTTATAAGATATGCCTGAAAATCACAACTCTAAAAATGAAAAGATAATAAATAGCCGAGCTTTCACGGCTTCACATGGCGTGAGTTGGTGAACCCGATTTTGTCTTGTGTTTGTATGGATCTAGATTAAGGTTCAAAGATCAAAGTCCCGCGCCTTTGCACAAAATTTTGTTATGTCTTCCTTTGATCACCCCGCTCAACCGAGCCTTTCTACTGTTTTACACCACTTTTGTTCCTCGTTGACCATCGTATCATTCTTCCAAAATCCAACATCCTCTTGTGCTTCGCGAAGTTGATCCATGGATGGTTTCGTCGGGACCATGCCGACACCTACATCGATTCCATAGACTCAACTCCGTCAATAATTTCGAGGCGATTCCCGAGAACCGATCCGGACTTTGCAGATCGAACTCCAGACTCCTCGTTTTCTAACTTTCTCTTGACCACCCAATAAACTGGGATCACTTTTGTCCCACTACCGCCGTTGTGAATGGGAGTCGATTACAGTCTACATCTCTTTCCCATTCACAACATGCTGGGGTTGACCTGAAGTCCAGCTTAATCACGGCAGCTGAAAGTTAATTGCAAGTGATCTGATTCGGACTACCTCATTCTGCAGATAGAAGCCAGAGCGAGCCCTGGAGTCTACTCCGGAGTTCATCTCGTCCGACTCAGACCCTGACATGGCTCCAGGAGGAAAGGGAAAGGGTCAGCAGCCACCACCAGAGGGACAAGTGCCAGATCAGAACCAAGTCAATGCACAGTTGCTGGCATCCATCCAGGCTATCCAGCAGCAGCTGACTGAGCAGACCCTTACACAGATTGCTTTCCAGGATATGTTGAATGATGTAATAAACCACAACGACGGAGGAGGAGGCCGAGGCAGAGGAGGCAGGGGAGGAGGAGATGGAGGTGGAGAAGGTGGTGATGACCACAATGATGATCCCGAATTCCCGCCACCACCGAAACCGACACTCAAAGAAACATACAATCCGGGAGACAGCCAGATGACCGAGTGGATTATCATTCCACCGGTACACGCTCACTTTGAGCTGAAGCCCCAATTCATAGCCCTTCTCCTTGCATTCCATGGAAACACCAATGAAGAGCCGTACATTCACCTGCAGCAATTCTCTCGCATTTGCCGCACCACCCACTATCCGAATGTCCCCCTGGACATTGTCAAGATGACGGCTTTCCCCTTCAGTCTACAGGATAAGGCCCTCTATTGGGTCAATCATATGGGAAAGGTCGTGACGACCTGGGAGGAGTTGAAGTCTGCCTTCCTGCACAAATACTACCCTCTCGGTCGGCTCAACCAGATGCGAGCCCGTATTAGTAATTTCTCCCAAGGGGCACATGAGTCCGTACACGAGGCTTGGGAGAGATTTACTGATCTGCAGGAGAAGTGTCCCCACCACGAGATCCCTAAGACCAGCCTGGTCCAGCATTTCTTCGGGGGACTCAATATTGAAAGTCAAAGGCTCGTGGACGCAGCATGTGTGGGCTCCCATTTCAACAAGGATGAAGATGTTGTCTGGCAGATTTTTGAAGAAATGGCCGAAGGAGAGGCCGCCCTCTCTTCATCCAAGGCGTACCAGAAGCAGCCCCAGATCCTCCAGAAACAAGTTCACATGGCTGCATCCAAAGAAGCAGAGAGAGATGAGAGCTCCAACCTCAGCATCATTGGGGGCCATCTCTCTAAGGTTGATATCATTGAGAAGCGATCACAGGACCTTGAGAAACTCGCTGTGATCGAGAAGAGGACCCAGAACCTGGATAAGCTCGATCAGATCAACAAGCACCTCGAGCTGTTGGTCGGTACGATCAACTCTGTCCAGTCGGCTACACCATCAGACGCTCCCGCTGAGAAGAAAGACGAGCCGCAACCGCAGCATCAGCCTCAGTCGAGCCAGCAGCCACCGGCAGTCCAGCACGTGTACTACGTGCAGGCGCCCGACCAGGGCCTGCCGCAGCAGCAGATGGTCGTTTACCAGCCAGAGTTCCTTTCCATTCCTGATCCAGTTTTCCCACCACTACCCCTGATCCAAGAAGTTAACGGGGTATGGACGAATGATGCACAGCCGACCCGTCCTCAGGGACAACTCCAGGGTCAGCAATTTGCCAACCGGCAGTACCACCAACCTCAGGGTGGTCGTTTTGGCCAAACCTCTCAACCTCACCAGCAACACCAGCAGCCTCCTCAGTTCGCACACCAATGGAGGCAGAACTTTCCGTATCAGCAGCAGCCGCAGTATCGCCACCCACAGCCGTATCACCAGTATGCGGCTGCTCAGCCTCAACCATACCAGCAGTATCCACCTCCGTCCTACCAGCAACTTCAACTTCCTGCTCCACCACAACAACACTACCAGCAGCCTCCCCACTCATCTAACCAACAACAGCGTGGTCTGCACGCTGAATCTTCTGATGTGCCCCCAGCTAATCCCACTATGGAGTGTCTAGCCCAGCTTGCTAAAGGGCTAGCGGAGATGACCAAGCGGCTTGATGACCTGACCGCCACTCGTACTACCATTCCGGCGCAGGTCGAAGCCAACTCCAACAATTTCAAGAAGGAGCAGGTAGAATGTGATGTCCAGTCCGCGTGTGATAATGATATTACTGTTTATTCTAATGCTGTTACTCTCAGGAGCGGTAGGGGCTTGCCTCCGCCTGCTACCAGATGTGGGGTGAATAAAGAAACAGGTGGATCGTCATCTTCCGCATCAGCCGTGCCAACTCCAGGGGCGGGTGAGGAGGATGAGGAAGGAGAAGCCAGTCCAGCTGTCGTGCCATGTCATCAGCCTCAGCCAAAAACACAAAAAAATCAGCAAAAACAAAAACAACAAAAAGAAGCATGTAGCAGAAGTGAAGCCGCGCCAGCTTTGGAGGAGCCGCCAGCAGCAGCCGATCCCTTGCCAGCCGATGGAGCCGATGCTACCCTTTTTGATCGCCCAGCAGCACCAGCATATTCAGATCCAGCTTGTACTCCTTTTGTAGTCCGGATGTACAACATTCTGTGGGCGATGATTTTGATGTAAATAAGAACTCTAATTTTCCTGCCAGTAATGTGAATATTCCTTTTCCGCATGCAATACAAAAATCCAAAAAAATTGCAAAAAGAAAAAATGCATTGTCTGATCCAGGTGTCGTGGACATTTTGGATAAATTGACTGTTGAGATTCCCTTGTTGAAGGCCGTAGAATACATGCCAGCTGTGAAAAAAGGATTGAAAGAGGCATGTACTAACAGGCGTCGCCCAGCGCAAGACAACAGACGCCGAGAAGTAGAAAAGCACGTTCTATCCATGGCCACAGTTGCAGCTATCACCAACCTCCCCCAGAAAAAGCAAGATACAGGAGCACCTCTGATCAGTTGTGTGATTTTCGATCAGGTCTTCGAGCGTACTCTTCTTGACAGTGGTTCTTCCATCAACCTTCTGCCCTCGTCCATAATGCAAGAATTCGGGCTGGGACCGCTCAAGCAGACACGAATGATCCTTCAGTTCGCTGACCGATCCGTTAAGCGGCCTCGCGGTTTGTTGGAGGACATGATAGTTACCGTGCAGGAGATGAAATTCCCAGCTGACTTTGTAGTCCTTGATATGGACTCTCCTGCACCACTGCTCCAGACTCCTATCATCCTTGGCAGACCGTTTCTCCGTACTTCAGGTGCCGTGGTTGATTACGGGTCTGGAAAGATCACTTTCAACTCGAACACCCAGCAAATCACAATCAATATGAACAAGGAGCAGAATGCCACAACTGATGAGAGTCAAGCAGCATCAGAAGCAGACTGTGATTTTATAGCAGAAATCAGAGACTCAGAGTTGTCGCTGGACGATCCATGGACCCGAGAAATCCTCACTCTTGAGGAGTACTTGGACAGCACAGTCAGCATATGCTCCAATGACTTCTGGGAGACAGATTCTCAGATGCAGGCGCATCTTCTTGAGCATTCACTCCAGACCGAACATGATCAGCTCACCGCAGAACCGTTCGGTACGTCACTGGGATCTCAACAGGATGTTGAGGATGGTAGCAGCCTCAAAGTGCATTCCACCACCAGCATGGTATCTGAAGTGACAGATAAAGTGGACAGATCAAAACCAGAACTCAAGCCACTTCCTGCAGGCCTGAAGTATGCTTTCCATGCGGGTGAAGAACACATGTATCCGGTCATTATCAGCAGCAGGCTGAATCCGGATCAGGAATCTCGACTTCTCGAGGTTCTAGAAAAGAACCGCAAGGCACTTGGTTGGAGCGTATCAGACCTCCGAGGGATAAATCCAGCTCTGTGCTCACACCATATCTATCTAGAAGACGATGCCAAGCCGTCCCGCGAATTTCAGAGAAGGCTGAACCCTAACCTTCGGGACGTGGTCATGAAAGAAATCACAAAATGGTGTGATGCAGGCTTCATCTATCCCATCTCCGATTCAAAGTGGGTAAGCCCCCTGCATGTAGTTCCCAAGAAATCCGGACTTACCGTGGTCACAAATGAAAAAGGAGAGGAAATTTCTACTCGGGTACCAACCTCCTGGCGGGTGTGTGTTGACTACCGCCGTCTTAACACAGCAACCAAGAAGGACCACTTCCCCTTGCCATTTATCGATCAAGTATTGGAGAGATTAGCAGGCAAGGAGTTCTTCTGCTTTCTGGATGGGTACTCCGGGTACAACCAAGTGGCGATCGCCCCTGAGGATCAAGAGAAGACTACCTTCACTTGCCCGTTCGGTACCTACGCCTTCAAGAGGATGCCCTTTGGATTATGCAATGCACCCGCAACCTTCCAAAGATGCATGCTAGCTGTATTCGCCGAGATGGTAGGCAGTTTTCTCGAGGTGTTCATGGATGATTTCTTTGTCTATGGTGATAGTTTCGATTCTTGCCTCGAGCACCTAGACATAGTGCTTCAAAAATGCCGGGAAGTCAATTTAGTGCTCTCATGGGAAAAGAGCCACTTTATGGTCACAGAGGGTATTGTGCTGGGCCATGTCGTTTCCAAACGTGGCATGGAAGTCGACCCAGCCAAGGTGGATGTCATTTCAAACCTTCAGCCTCCTCAGTCAGTAAAGAATGTGAGGTCATTCCTGGGGCATGTGGGATTTTACAGACGATTTATCAAGGACTTCAACCGCATTGCCCGACCTCTGACAGAACTCTTGTGCAAGGAGACGGAGTTCATTGTTGATCAGCCGGTTCTCCTTGCTTTCAATCAATTGAAGGAGCTTATCACTCAGGCTCCGATCTTACAGCCTCCCGACTGGACTCTTCCATTTGAGATAATGACCGATGCGTCAGATTTTGCAGTCGGAGCTGTTCTTGGACAGAGGAAAGATAAGGCGCCCTATGCCATTCACTATGCCAGCAGAACATTAGATGAAGCTCAAAGAAATTATACAGTGACAGAGAAAGAACTGCTGGCTGTGGTTTTCACCTTAGAGAAGTTCAGATCCTGTTTGTTGGGGTCGAAGGTCACAATTTTCACGGACCACTCTGCTATCCGGTACCTACAGCAGAAGAAGGATGCCAAGCCAAGACTGATTCGTTGGATCCTTCTCCTCCAGGAATTCGACCTGGAAATCAAAGACAAACCTGGAGTTCAGAATGTGGTGGCAGACCATCTATCCAGAATAGAGCAGCATGAGTCTCCTCTGAGCAATGCACCTATCACAGAAACCTTCCCTGACGAAGCTATCTTAGCCGTGGATGCTCTCCCTTGGTATGCTGACATTGTCAATTACCTCGCCTCTGGGGTAACACCTTCGGATTGGACGAAGAATCAGAAGAACAAATTCATGTCGACCATCCGCTTTTACCAGTGGGAAGATCCCCTTCTATTCAGAGAAGGAGCAGATTGTATTTGGCGCAGGTGCATCCCTCAGACGGAACAATCTAGTGTCCTCGAGCATTGTCATTCGCTCGAATCTGGTGGACACCATTCTGGAGATCGTACGGCAGCGAAAGTATTGCAGTGTGGCTTCTGGTGGCCAACATTTCTCAAGGATGCAGCAGACTTTGTTAAAAGATGTATTGACTGTCAGCGACTGAAAGGTACACTCACTGCCAAAGATTCAATGCCTCTGAAAATTATTCAGATAGCCGACGTCTTCGATGCATGGGGCATTGATTTCATGGGATCTTTCCCTAACAGTCAAGGTTTTGAGCACATCCTTCTTGTCGTCGATTACGTGAGTCGTTGGGTCGAAGCTATTCCCGCCCGAGCCGCCGACAACAAAACAGTTTGCCAGTTTCTGAAGAAGAACATCATTTCACGGTTTGGGATACCAAAGATTCTCATCTCAGATGGGGGTAGCCATTTCATCAACAAAGAGGTCAAGAAGTTAACGAAGGAGTACGGCATCGATCACCGTGTCGCGTCTCCTTATCATCTGCAGACCAATGGCATGGCGGAGTTATCCAGTAGAGAAATCAAGACCATATTGCAGAAACTTGTTAGGCCAAACAGAAAAGACTGGTCTCAACTCTTGGACTCAGCTCTTTGGGCTTACCGTACGGCCTACAAGTCTCCTTTGGGCATGTCGCCCTACCGTCTTGTATATGGAAAACCATGCCATCTGCCCGTGGAATTAATTCACAAATCTCTTTGGGCAATTAGTAACTGTAACTTGGACTCACGAAAAGTGGTCAGAAGAGAAACGATGATCTGAACAGGCTCTTGGAATTCCGAGACTGCGCATACGATAACACCTTGATGTACAAGGAGAAGGTGAAACACTGGCATGACCGGCACATCAGACGAAAGACCTTCGACGTTGGGCAGAAAGTGTGGTTGTTTGATGCAAAGTTGTGGATATTCCCAGGTAAATTAAAAAGTAAGTGGACAGGGCCATTCCGAGTGTGTGAAGTGCGTGACAACGGAAGCATTGCGATATCAGAATTGTCCCCTGACGCACAGCCCTTCGTCGTCAACGACCAACTACTGAAGCCTTACTTGGAGCCCGATGCATTCTTGGCCATAGTTGACTCTATTCAACTAGTGCACCACGATGACATCTCCACAGCACCTGCAGCACCAAAAGATTCAGACGATGTACTCCAACCACTATTTCTCTGATTTTCTTCTTTTCTTCTTTTCCTTTTCTATTTTCTTTTTCTATCTAAAAGGTGTCGCCTTTGTAGACAGTTTTCTATACTTAGGACGTACTTTGTCCTAAGTATAGGGGGATGTGCACCTAGAGTTTTTGATTTCGGTTTGATCTTCTCCATTGTCTCCTCTTCTTGTCTATACTTAGGAGTATCTTACCCTAAGTATAGGGGGAGACAATCTGAGCACGATCAGTATATTTCCACCCTTGACCCTCCCTGCTTTTTGTACAGTCTGCTATACTTCGGATTATTTGATCCTAAGTATAGGGGGGACGGTCAACTTCCCATTCATTCATTTCATTCATATTTATTCTTTAGATCTGTCTATACTCAGTACGAGTTATGTCTTTGCTTTTTCCTTTCGATCTATGAGGACATAGCTCAAGCTAAGTATAGGGGGGTCGTATATACCATGTATATACTAAAAGCCATAACTCATACTGAAAAATAATAATAATAATAAAATATCACTACAACGTAAAATAAAATATAAAAAGTAACTTTACAATAATGAAAGATGATTGTGAGTTCCTCGGACTCATTGTAATTATACTGACTAGTGAGTCAGAAAAGTGTTTTGTACGAAATATTTTCCTTTGAAAAATCTTGTGAAATTTGTTTGAAAATAGCGTGAACAAGTATTCAACGTTTGAAAAAATTAGTTTGTGTGTAAAACCTATTTTCTTTGAGTGAAAGCAAAAACTTTGTGAAAATTAGTGTGCAAATGATTGTGAAAATTTGATTGTCAAAAATTGTTTTGAAAAATCTATCTATGTTGTGTAAAACATTTATAAAAGGATTTTCAAATGCGTGTACATGTTGCAAAATTATTTTGGACTAGAGTTTTCAAAAACCCCTGTGAAATTGATTCTCGAGTAAGTCTGAGGAATCCGCACAAAAATCTCTCATTTGTAAATAAGGAATAAGCCAAATAAAGTTTATAAGAACTGAAACCATATTGTACATCAAATACAATTTTTCTTCTTCTGTATCTACTGATTAATAAATCAGATACCTATACAGTATGATTTGAAAAATAGTGTGACCAGTTTTGAAAAATTTGATGTGAAATGATTTCAAATGTGTGAAATTGTGTTGATTGTAAAACTTTTCTTTGTGTGAAAGAAAGGATTTCAAAAACCTATGTGCAAATGTTTTGAAAAATGCTTGTCAAACTTATTGTGAAAATTGTATATATACATATAGTGTGAAAAATCTTTGCAGAAATTGTTTTCAAATGTGTGTAAATGATTGCAAAAATTATCGTGTACTATAGTTTGCAAAACTATTTTCAAAAAGCTAATAAGAACACCATTGCAGATTCTAGTAAATCAGAAACAAGACACATACAATTCTTTCTGTACATACCCAAATAAACTATTTCATTCACACCTGTAAAGTTGCTAAAAATTCCTAAATTTTGAAAATAAAGCAGCACGCCCGTGTAAATAAGTGTATATACTTTTTGAAAATATTTTCAGTTTGTACTTCCTGTGCAGAAATTCTTTTTTGTAAAAACATTCTTTGATCCTTTCAAATTTTTGTGAAAAATTGCATCATTCATTGTGCACAGCATAAGCATACCATTCATATTCTTTTTGAGTGAAGCTTGATGATTGAATCAGTCTAAGAAAGTCTCAAATTGGAGCTCGGTTAGACCTTACCGCACCTAATTGCACTGGAACCTTATGGGAACTAGGTCTAAGGTACCTCAGGTCTATACAGACTTAATTCTTTGAGAAATCAGGGCTGGGTTCAAGTCACCTCAGTGGACTTACTAGAACTTTTCGAGACACATGTATGACTCTTGCCGACCGTGATCTAACTTGGACACCTGCACCTTTCACTTGGCTCAACTCAGTTGGAGTGGTGAGGGGGTTGGATTTGCCAGTCTGAGACGCACACGGGTGGAAACATTCGTCCTCGTCTAGGGAGGGAAGTGCACCCCAACCGGATCCAATAGCAATGAGGTCTATAGACAGGAGATTGTGGGTTGCGATAAAGCTTCAAAAGAGGGATAGTCTACTGGCTCAAGAGGAAAAACTCCTTATGTAAATGCTGCTGTGAATAGTATGTTGAAAAAAAAAGTTGGTCAGGCCTGTACAAAAATAAAATGCCTGCAAAGTACGTACAAAGTCAATAAGCAAGCTTGAGCTCCAAAGTCAAATATGTAAGCCTGCAGCTGGATGACTTGACTACACTGGTCTTGCATCCCGGGATAGGTAGCTACACTGGCTACCGTCCATTCTTCTCTTCACCCCCTCCTCTTGAGCTGGTTGCCACTTGAACTTAGAAGGGAATACCCTGCTCCTCGAGGAAAGAGCTGCTGGATTGGGGAATCATTGGGTTGTCATTCTGGAGAAGTCAGTTCCTTTATCATTTCAGTTGGGGAGAGCCACTACCACTTACACCGTACAAGTTAGCTTCATAGTTATAAGAGTTTGCGTATGATGTAGACTAGTTCTGACCCGGCTATTGAGGTGGGTTGAACCGAGTTTTGTGACTATCGAAGGCTGTTGTATTTTAGAACTGGTTCCCGACTAGGTTCCACACACCTTCACACCCAAGGTCTGACAGGAGCTCCAAATTCAGATTTTGTAAGGACATGCATTGCACTGAAAGCATCCCTATTCACTCTATATTTCTTTCATTTTCCTTTTTCTTTTCTTTATTCTTTTTGCATTTATTGCATAAGTGTTTGCTAGGGACTAGCAAAGGCAAGTATAGGGGGGGTGATGAATCTCCATTTCATCACCTTTATTCTATCATTTTGGCCTCAAAAACCCTAGCAAATGCATGTAAATAACATCAATTTGTACATAATAGCATTCATTATTCATTTGTATTAATTATATATAAAACAAGGTTTTTTATGCCAAAATTATAGAATAAAGAGAAGAAAAGAAAAGGGAATAAAATGTTGCAAATATTTTATGACCCTAACCCCGAGACCAAGTCCAGAATGGAATTGGTCGACAAGGAATAAAGTAGGGGGAGATAAGGGCCAATGTACAATAAATACCTCATTTATTAATTCATTTATTTATGCATTTTTGGCACCTATTTTGTGCATAATTATTTATTCAACAAATGAAGAAACTTTGTTCATGAAAGTTGTAGATACTAATGTGAATAAAAATACAAAATTGAGTTTTTGTAAAAATAATACCCAGTGTACATTTTATACACAGAATAAAAAGCCAAAATCTCAACTTCACAGACCCATATCTTGCAAATAAAAACTCCAAATCACCCAAACTCACCTTCAATTGTATATAGCATTCCATAAACTATTTTATAAAATTGGTTTCATAATTTTTGGAGCTCATATGCAGAAGTTAGGTTTTTGGCCCTTCTTGTATATAGGACTGATTAAAATATTCATTTTATTCAGTATTTATTACTTGTACAAAAATCATATTTTTAGAATTTTGTAAATATTGTATATAATGCATGTACAAAAAAAATAAACCAAAACTAATTTGTAAAATAAAATAAATCTATAAATTCATAGACAATATACCTATGACATGTACCTATCTACAAATAAAAAGGGTTTTAACCCTTGATTCTTTTGCTCTTCTATATTTTTACAATAGTATATACATTATGCATAACTCATTAGAAATACAAAACCAAAATAAAAATCAAGAAAATATAATAAATAAATTAAGTATATAAAATATATAGATAAAACACCTATAAGTTTACCTACATACATCTATACTTATTTATTTAAAAATATACATAAACTCATAAAAATCAAACAAAAATATCTTTATACTCACAAAAATAAATTATGAATTTATAAAATAAGCCAATAAAATAATAAAAGAAAATAAACAAATTAAAAATAAAATACATGAAAATACATGTAAATACATACATATACATATTATCCAAATAAAACTATAACAAAACACCTCGAAAAATTCAATAAAAATCATAAATAAATACTAGATGAAATAATACACATTTTTTTTATTTTATAAGAAAAAATTAATAAAATCATTTAGGGCGTCAAATAAATCAATCTTCCTTCAGATTTGCTATTTTGTCTCGTAGCGGCTTACGTGGCCCAATGAGGCGTCGGCCAACGTTGACTCCCAGGTCAACTGTCCCATCCCTCGCCTGGCGTCTCTGAACTGTCTACTCCCCCGATTTCATGCCTTTTTCCCGGGCACACCATCCATCAATCAACAACGCTTCCTTCACAAGAATTGTTCCCTAATCTTCCATGATGCCCGCCAAAATCATAGATCAACGAGATGTTCATTGGATCAGTTAATAATCGCCGGGTAATAAGGCCCCTTGCCAATGTTTATAAATAACAAGCTCCGCTTCCTTCCTCGAATTTGGCCACTTTTATTCCAACCTAAAGCCTAGATCTCGTCCCTGGATTGTTCCTCGTGATAGGGGGAGTAGCCCAGCGCCATGACTCGGCCGGAGGGAGGAGATTTTGACGCGGCGGAGCTCCGGCGTCCGCCCTGCTCCCTGGAGGCCCCCAGGTATAAGAGCTGCCCTTTCTATGCATTTTTAGTTAGTTTTAGATGTTAGCTTTTCATTCCAGTCATTAGAATAGGTTTTGATTAATGCCTGTAGTTTAGAAATCGAAATTCGAAGTTCGCCGGAGCTCCACTCCGGCGACTTCTCCACTGTTGATCCGACTGTATCCGACCGCCCCGTTCACCCCATTTCGAATCCCCAACGCTTTCTCCATCTGTTGCACGCATTCGTTCAACCCAGGACCCTAGGTCCTGGCGAATCGGGGCTCGCCCTCCGCCGTTCGCCGGAGCCCCTCCGCCCATCTCCATTGTGCATCGTAGCTTCAAAACCCCAGGTCGAGGAGCAAGCTCTCTCGCCCGCGGTTCTTCCTGTGCAGGAACTTCGAAGAACCGAGCCCAACTGGACTCGCACGGATCCGGGAAGAGGTTCCTGGGGGCCCTTTTCTTCTCCGACCTCGCTTCTTCGACTCGGACCCCTAGGAGCCATGAAAATACCATCAATCGAAGCGGGACGCCTCCAGCCACCTTCAGAACACTTCAGACTCGCCGGAGAACCCTGGAGGAGCCCACGCTCTTCGATCCAAGCTCGCCGGCTCCGAGCTTCTTCCCCGTTCTTCTAGGGGGCTTCAGCGCCGTCGGATCAGGAGAGCCGCCCCAGATTCAACAGGAACCGTCCGATGGAGCATCGTACCCACCGTCAGATCAGCGGGGCTGATCTAATCTCAGCGCTCCATCGGCGAAGCGTCATCGAGCGTCCAGGAGACGACGCGTGGCAAGTGAGAGGAGCAGAACCCGTCGGATGCCACGTTTTTATTAGGGGTAAATTTCACATCCACCCCCTCGCTTTTTGTATTTAATATTAAATGCCAAAAATAAAAGTCACCGTTGTAAATAAAATGGTTGTTTTGCAAAAGGGACCCCTGATGTTTTCGTATTTGCACTTTAGTCCTTCCGCGCCTCACGTGCAGCAACCACGTGAGGCGCGTGAAATTTTGCAGTCAAGCCCCTCCGGGTCCCTGTAATTATTAAATGGTCTTGAAAATAAAAATTAAAGTGTATTTTTACTGTGATTTTTGCATGTATGCCCCTATGACTTATTTTAATTGCAAAAACACCCCTGCCAGGCCATTTAATTTTTGAATGTTTTGTCTATTTATTTCGTGCTTCATGTTAAATCGAGAAATCTTGGAAAAATAGACTTAAGCTACTGATTGGCTGTGCTTGCATGTCGTATTTTTAGTTTGCCATTTTATGGCCTTTTTGTATTTATTAAAAATAAAAAACATGTCTTTTATTCACTGTCCAGAGTATAAAATCCCCAAAAAATATCAAAATGCCTTGAAAAATTCTAAAAAAATTCCCTGTGGTGTATTTTGTCCTATTCTACTGTCAGTCCAAAAATCCCTAAAAATCTAAAAAGGAAAACCTTAAAAATACGAAAATACCCAAAAACTTCAAAAAAATATTAAAAATCACAGAAAAATCAGAAAAATGCAAACTCAGGCCCTATTTATGCTATATTTTATTCTCTTTACTAGAAAAATTGTGTGGGAAAATTTTGAGGCCTGTAACTATTTTCAATGTTCATTTTTATTACAGCCAGACCTTATTCCACTGTTTGCTATTATGTAGTTAATTAAAAATACTAAACATATTCTCAAAAATGTCCAAAAATCACAAAAATAGTAAAAAATGATGAAAAGGCTAAAAAGATTTTATTTCTTAATTTTTGAATATTTTTAAGCATTTTTGTAAATATTTTAGTACCCCTTAATGTATATATAAGTATTTCCTAAAAAGAAAAAAAAAGAAAAAAAATCTATATGTATATATATACACTATCTAATTATATTATTATTATCTATATATATATAAAGAAACAAAAATATATATATTAATAAATAAATAAAAAAGGATACATATATATATATATTCAATTAATTAAAACCCACTTCTCACAAGGATGACTCATTCACACCTGATGGCTCATGCATTTTGTATTGCTCTCTGTGGTTCGACCTCTACATGCTTGTTCCCTATACATTCTATGGTAGAGTAAATAAAAATTAATTCACATTTATTTTCGAGCTTGATTGTTGTATTATTTGTTGTGGGTTAATTGCTGATCAACCCCCATATTCTACGAGCGGTCGCCGCAGCGACACCTTGGTATTATTTATTCATGGTGACCCTCGTGGATGTTGGCCCGTTATCAATGCCTAGGTCTCGGGGTTTCGGGTCATAAAATATTTACAATATTTTATTCTTTTTCTTTTATTTTATTTATTCTATAATTTTGGCTTCAAATACAGTATTTTATACACTATTTACATGCACATGCATGAATGCTAAGATGCTCTAATTAAGGGTATTTACATGCATTTGCTAGGGTTTTTGAGGCCAAAATGATAGAATAAAGATGATGAAATGTGGATTCATCAGTAGACATCCTCTATGATGTCCATAGGATGGAGGATCAAGGGCTGCAATCTAGTCCTTATTCAATAATAACCACATCTTGATTTATCTACTTTTAATTACCAGTTAAATAAATCATTAAATAAGCCAACAAATCAATCAACGAATTGAGAGCCTGGTTCAATTAGGACTCTCAATGGTTCTACACATGTCCCGATTTGTTACCGTAATTGGAATTTATTGCTCAATTAATATTACGATAATCTAATTATCATAATTGGTAATTTTATGAGAAGGAAC
This sequence comes from Ottelia alismoides, assembly GCA_037367405.1. NCBI lineage: Eukaryota > Viridiplantae > Streptophyta > Magnoliopsida > Alismatales > Hydrocharitaceae > Ottelia > Ottelia alismoides. The sequence goes on along the minus strand of JAZKJV010007886.1, from coordinate 133,507 downwards.
CTTGTAGCTTATGAATCGTATTCATAGATCCAAATAAAAATGTAAATCCAATGCATCTTTAAAATTTTATGATTCCCCTTAAAATAATTATACGAATCATATTTATATAAATATTAATTAGTACGAATCATTATTCATATTACTCAACGAATTATATTTGTGAATTATAATAAAAAATCCTTTTATAAAAAATTGAATATGACAATACCAATTATTGTCACAATGCTAACATCACACAGTATGAGTCCTAATCCAATTAGGACTTGTGCGATACAAATGCAGAGACTTGGAGATATTATCAAGGGAAATCATGCTATCCATGTACAGTGTCTTGAATTTTAGATAATTATCCAAGTTTTATACCACTTATAGCAAGAATGTGTCACTTACGAATGTTGAGCTTGAGCTAAAATAATTCACACTCTAAGTGAGCTCAACGAAACACGTTACACTCTCCATGAGATGGAGATTGCATCAATGAGCTGAATAAAACTTCCTTAATCATTTTTTTATCATAGTCCAAACCATTTTGGTTTTTAGAAATGAGCTGAAGGAGTGTGTGTATTTCTACTTCCATCACCATTTCACTTTCAAACCATTGACATTGAAATGAGAATTATAATTGGATATTTGGATTCAAATGAAATGAGACTTGATCCAACTAACTCTCAATCATTAATCAAAGAAATAAAGCCACTAAAATCCATCGGATTTCATCATTCCCTTGAAATAGAAGCATCATAGTAGATGATCTATTAAAATAGATTTAACATTGAGTATTCCCGATACTCAATCACCCTTCGTACTGGAAGACTTTGATACATTTGAAATTCAAACCCTAGTTTGATTGTCTTCTTCATAACACATAAATAGATTTTCCATTCGATAATTGGGTGATAATATTAATCATATGAAATTTCCAAAAGCATATATTAATATTTTGAATTTGTGTCTTGTTAATAAAGAAGAAGACCATGCATGAAATTCATTATGACCCCAAATTATCTCATGAGTGAGTTCTGTCTTCCGGTTCATCAACTACGAACTTGTATGATTCCTTTGAGAATTCATACTTCACATATGTCTTCGTATGCACACCAACTCACCCGTATATGGACCTTGGTTAGGTCATCGACCTATTGGTTGTCAAATATGCTCACTCATGCATATAGATGTATATCTGTCTCCGATCAAAGGATGTGTGCGTGATCATAACAGTTACGATTCATGTCTTAGTTTATCTCAACCTCTTCAAGTCAACTCTTTTGACTTGATTGTTCTGACACCTTCGAATCACTATTTCTATGGCAGAGGACCTGCATCGAGAAGTCAACCACAAATCAAACTTTAGAGAAAGATTGACATCTTTTTCTCAAACAGGAGATCTTATTGAATATCACATATTAACGTCAGTTGTGTCCTCACAACTGCATGGTATTCAATATGGTATGGGTACATAACCCTAATTGTATCACTACAAGAAAAATTGAAAAATACGACTACAATTGTAGTGATATTGCAGTGCCAAAGTAGTATCTTTGTAGTCGTATTTTATACTTGCAACTACATGTGCTCGTAATTGGTGTAGTCGCATGTCAATGCCCACAAATGCAAATGCAAGTGTAGTGCAGATGCATTTTTGTCGCATATTCAGCTAAATGCGACTATAAAGCTACCATATGTAGTCCTTTTTGCAGTTGCAATTGGATTTTTTTAGGAAAAAATAGCAGCAGCATCAACAATAAGTTGTTGTTACACATGTTGTTACACTTTTAGCCATACAAACATTGACAAGGAGTTGAGGCACATTCATGAACCCAATCATCAATGGTGTTGAGATGGAGTTTCCCGTCAATTCTAACCTGCAATCTCACCACGAACCATCATTAACGAGCAAACAATACATAAAAAGGAAGGAGAAGTTGAGGCACGTTCGCACTCATAAACGTATGCACACACACATGCATATTCTCCCTCTCACAATCACTCACACATTCATACACATACACACTTACACATACACATGAATTTACATATACACTCACCGTGGCTCTTGGTTATATAGGTTCTCCAATGATACATGCATTTACGTAACATAACAAAAATCTAAAAACAACAATCAATATAGATTATTCATTCTTTAGACTAAATGTGTGTATATATAGATAGATAGAAGGAGGACAATATCTAGACTATTAGGTTTAAGTAAATGATAATCATTGAAGTTCTTTGCAAAAGTGTTAATCCATAATACAAAGAAATCCATATATTACTTCATGCACATAACTTTTTAGATAAATAAGAGTTAAGTTACCATGAATAATGAACAAGTCGCTCCTTTCTTATATACTACTTGTACCTTTTAGCCATTCTTCCTATACATGATAAGCAAATGCACCATGAAAGCCTCATCTTACATGCAAATAATTCCATTAGAAATAATACCTCCGTTCCCTCATATATATCTCTCCTACTTGTCACTGGCTTACCCTTGTTGTTTTCCAAGATGATGGGCTTGAGGGTGATGTTTGGTGCATCCTTCACAATGTGCCACTTGACGAGGAAGCATCCATTCCATTTATCCATCACATTCATAATGTTCTCTCTTAGGAAACCTATAAATCTTGGTGTTGATTCACAATGCAAAAAAATCCGTACACTACTAGTTGCGATGGAATGAATGACGAACACTATTTTTTTCATAATGTAATCTTATGGATGAATTGTAAGAGAAATCAGATAGTCATGTTTCAAAAATCATTAAGATCAACCATCTGTCGTATATTTGTCGATAGTAATTTTGAAAATTTAATGACAATCACGTAAAATTTTGAAAACCATTGATGAATATACATTGTTATATTGATAGTCGCTAATAATATAACGACGGATACGATATTCATCGCTAAATTCAAGTATAAAAATTTTACAATGAACAATACTATCGTTATACATTTAACATCAGACAATACAATATAGTGATGAACTCCAATAAACTCCCTCTTCAAATATTATTCGATATACGAATACGAATACGAATGTTACACGAATGCAAAAAATCAAGATCCATATCCTTAAAATACGAATACGAATACGAAACGAATCTTTTACGAACGAATACGAATATACAAACGAATGTTAACTTTAACATGAATATTAAATTATAAATAAAAACGTACCTAGATTATTCGATAACCACATCCGCATAATTTCCATTTTTTATTTAACCACATTCCATGATTCAAACAAGCAGCATATGGTGTATAAAATCGACATTATATGCCAAAATATAAGAGATCCTCTTGTGCAATCACATAAGAAAATGGTAGAATGGAATGAACATTAGAAGATTAAGTTGCTATACCATATCGGCTGCAGTTGCGAGGGAGGGCAAGGGAGGCGAGGGAGGTGCCTGCCTCTGGCTGTGAGGGAGGACGAGGGAGGTGAGGGAGGGTGATTGCGAGGAAGGGCGAGGGAGACGAGGGAGGTTGGCTGCAGCGGCAAGGGAGTGGGGGGAGTTCGTTGCGGCTGCGTCGGAGGTCAGGGGAGGTAAGGCAGCGGTTGCGGCAGAGGTTAAGGGAGGTGAGGGTGGTCAGCTACAACTGAGGAAAGAGGGCGGGCGAGGCGAGGTAATGGCTGCAGTGAAGGGAGAGGAGATGGTCGGCACAGGGGTGGGGCTGGCTACAAGGGGGCTGCAAGGGGGAGGTGGTGATCTACAGGGGGAGGTGGGGAGGCGAAGGGAGTAAGGGGTGGCAGGGGACGGGGGGTGCAGATGGAGGCGGTGGTCGGCAGGGGGAGGCGGGGAGGTGAAGGGCAGATGCATGGGGTAGAGGGGTGGCAGGGGGCGAGGGTCGCAGGGGGAGGCGGTGGTCGGAAGGGGGGAGGCAGGGAGGTGAAGGGCGGAGGCAGGCAGTGGAGTTGTGGCGGAGGGTGTAGGGGGAGGCGAGGATGGTGGCCGGTGGAGGATGCAGAGGAGAGGTGGCGAGGAGACAGAGGGCGCAGGGGGAGGCAGTGGGTGGCAGCCAGCACGAGGAGGAGGTTAGGGGGAGGCGAGGGCGGCGGCCTAGGGGCGGGGGGAAGAGGGCGTCGGGGATGGGGACTGAAGGGGTGCACATTAACCCTAATCTTATTTTTTTTATAAAATATAATATGAATTTCGTATTCGTAATCGGATTCATTTTTTTAGTATTCGTATTCGTATTCGCATTCGTTAACTCATGATTCGTATTCGTATTCGTATCCGTAAAAAATTCGTTTAGAATATTCGTATTCGTATTCGCCTGTTTTAAAAAAATAAGAACCATATCCTCTTAAAAACGAATACAAATATGAACGAATACAAATATTATGGCATCCGTTTGCATCCTTACTGCTTGATGTACATAACTATTCGAGATTTAAGTTATACCATTTAGACATCTATTATAAAGCAAAAATTGAACACTGAGAAATGCAATCAGAAGTTAACTATAATATAGATATTTTGAGATAAAAGGTAAAGCTTCTTCGAATCAATTAGTAATTATACTCTTTTAATTACCACATCTTTCCATTGAAGAGAGTCTCGATGATTGTCAAAAACACAACGATACAAGTAAAATTGATCTTGTGCTCTCCCAAAGTATGATGTTCATGTCCTTATATATGAATTGAATAACTTCGTCTAAAAATAGGAAGAGTTTCTAAGTAGATTTGTAAGACATAAGTCAACGGTTTCTAACGAGCGAAAAATGCAATAAACTAACTTGAATACCTAACGGTTCATAAAAATGGCAGCAGCTTATTCCTCAACCATATGGTGAGTTGTGAACCCTTGCATATATGACTTATATGTAACAATGTATTAAGTTGTGAACCCTTGTAGGATGGATATAAAAATGATCGTGACTCGCCACATCTTTCCATCAAAGCAAGCCTTGATGATTGTCAAAAGCACAACAATAAAAATGAATTTGATCTTGTCCTGTCCCAAAGGTACAATGTCCACGTCCTTATATACGAACATAATAATTTCTTCTACAAAATAGGAAGAACTGCTATAAGTTAGATTCACAAGACATAAAGCAACAATTATCAATGAGCAAGCAATGCAATATACGAACCTAATTACCTGGTTGTGTCATAAAAAATAGTAGCAGCTTCTTCCTCATCCTCGTGCTTCCCCTTCTCAACATCATACTTTGACTCCGTAGAAGGAAGGATGAACTTAAGATATATTCATACTCATTTGTAGATACAAGTACAAGCATATAAAAATTGTATATGTAAAAGAATAAGGTAATTCCATATAATCTGCATTCACAGTCAACCATCACAAGTTTCACAATCTAGAATCACAAGTATATCTGCATTCACAATCAAGTATCACAAATGTGTTACACATTCACATATGCCACAACACAATATATCACAAGAACAATTTGAACTTAGAATCATAATGTCAATGGCAAAGAGTTGTTGATATTAAAATATAAGTTACATAATATTACAAGCCCTCGAGTAGCAAATCCTTCACTTCTTCCGTCGATGAAGGACACTCTTCTCATTTTCTTTCCTTGTTTGGCTTTGCTTCTCCCTCTCCACTCTCCCCTCCACATCGACATCTGATGCATCTCCACTTCATCACATTTATTCTTTTATTTTGGTGATTATTCTCTAGCTAAATATATGTATATAGGTGTAATTTGTACAAAATAACATTCATTATTTATTCTATAAATATTACATAAAAATACTGTAATTAATGCCAACATAAAAGAATAAAGGAAGAAAATAAAAAGAAATAGAATACCAAATGTATTGAATGACACTAAACACCGAGGTTAAGTCAAGAATCGACTTGATCGACGAGGAATAAAGTACTGGGAGATGAGGGCCAAAAACAACAATAAAAATCCTAAATTATTTTGTCAAATAATTCAGTTTTGGGACCTATTTTATTCTTCATTATTTATACCTCAAATCAATAAATTTTGTATATAAAAGTTGTGGATAAACTAAATGCAAAATTTATTTTACATAAAAATAATACACAGCGTGCTTTCTACACTCAGATTAAAAAATCCAAAATACCAACTTCACATACCCGTATCTTCTCCATATAAACTCAAAATTCATCAAAATCGCCTTTAATTTTATATAACTTTTAATTAGCTATTTGATGAAGATGGTTTCATTTAATTTGGAGTTAAGATGCAAAAGTTAGATTTTGGACCCCTTTTGTATATTATACATGAATATAACAATCGTTTTATCTATTAGTTATATTCTTTATGATTTTTATATTTTATGATTTTGTAAATATTATTTATAACATATGTACATAATTATAATAAAATAAAGGAATTTATCAGTTGTGCCCCTTCGCGATATTGCAATATCAGGTTATGCCCCTATATTTTCGAGAATATCAGTTGTACCCCCAACTTCTTTTCATTATATCACTTGTGCCCCTTGGGTTAGTTTCCGTCCATCCATAATACAAATGGACGTTAACTTCAAGGACACAAGTGAAATTAATTGAAAAAAATGGACGGAAATGTCCAACTCTTCTTCTTCTTCCTCCTTCATCCTCTTCCTCCCCCTTCTCTTCTTCTCACATCCACCTGCTCCTCCAGCGGCTCCTCTCGACCACCCTCAGCCCATCCCTCCACCCCATCTCCTCCCCCCGTACCTGCGCCTCCCCCCCTCCACCTCGAGCTCCTCCCTGACCCTTGCACCTCCGTCCCGGCGCCTCCACGGCCCCCTGTCCCCTGCCTCTTCCACCCTTGCCTCCTCCCCCTCCCCTGCGCCCCCGCGACCCCGCGCCTCCCCCTTCCCCCGCCGACCCGTCCCCTGCGCCTCCCCCTATCCTTGTCGCCCATGTCCCCCAGGCCTCCCCCTGCCTCGCGCATCCCCCTGCCCCCACCGCCACCGCCCCCTCCCCCTGCCCCATGCATCCCCTTCCCCCTCCCTCCGCCCCGCGTCCCCAGGTCGCCCCCTGCCTTGCCTCCCCCCGCGCCCCCTAGCCCCGCCGCCCCTAGGTCGCCTCCCTGCCTGCCTCCTCCCGCCCCCAGGTTGCCCCTTAACCTCGCCGCCCCCGCGCCCCCAGGTCGCCCCCTAGCCCGCCGCCCCGCGCCCCCAGGTCACCCCCAGGGCTTTTAGTATTTGTTAAGTTGAGATAAATTTTTGACTAATTGATTCATGAAAATTCATCGAAAAATTCAATAAAATTCACCGTTTGATTCGTAATGAGGATATATCCATGAAAATGCAAAAAATTTAAAGATTCGATGGATGCGTGAAGGTGTAACTAAGAGAGAGAAATTATGAAGAGTAAAGAAGAAGAACAAATGGAGGAGGAAGAAGATGAAGAAGAAGTCTGGACAATTATACCCCCTTAACTGCACCATGGTTTGAAAAAAACATGCTTAAGTCAACTCATTGATAGTTAAACTAACGGAGGGGTAAACTGATAGAACGGCAAGAAGCTGGGGCACAACTGATATTACCAAAAAGATAGGGGTATAACTGATATTGCAATATCTCAGAGGGACACAACTGATAAGAACCCTAAAATAAAACCATCAAAACACTAGAATAGATTGATCTACTAAATACATAGATGAAATATACTTAAGCATACATGTATAATAAATAACTATAATTAATTAAGTGTACATATGTAAACAAATAAAATAAAAACATATTCATGAAGATTTAATTAAGTTATAAGTATATAAATTATGTAGATAGAATAACAAAATCTAAAATATAAATAAAAAATAAAACACATAGTATATAGATAAAAAAATTTATATATTTTACTTGTGAAAAGCAACCTATAATAAACAAACTTGTAAAAATAAATAAAAATCAGATTAAAATACTACATAAAATAATAAATATTTTTTTAATATATTTTAATAAAAAACAATAAACCCATCTATTATTTCTAAACCAATTAATAAGTGATTAATTCCCTATTTTGTCGTGCAGTCTGTTGACGTGGATCAATAGGGACCCAAGGTAGGTTGACCCTGGGTCAACTGTCCTTATGTCCTTATGCATGCATCTAACAGTGTTACTTCATCATCTTTGATGAATTTTCCTGCCTGCTACCTTGCTCGAGGAGGATCAGTCGTTTCATGAGATTTCATCCATGTTCATCCATGATCCTCGTCGACACCTCACCTAGGGCCAAGCATCCTTAATACACCCACAAACCCTAGATGAAGTTTCCACCTCACTCGCCTGTACAAATATCCATCTCCACCTTTTTTGAGGTTGGTTCACCTTTTACCCGTTCTTAGCCCCTCGAAGTGCCTCATGGTGATGATTCTCGTAACAAGAGCTGATATGTTGCTCTTCGCAGCGAGGAGAAACGGCACAGGAGGTTATCCCTGCCATCTCATTGGAGCACCACCGGCGAATATCTGCTCCCTACCCCCAGGTACGAGTTGGCCTCTTTTTTTGCATTTTAGGTAGATTTTAATCTTAGATTTTATTTTGTGTCTTTATTTTATGCTCTAATTAGTGGCATTAGCATAAATTTAGGATTTTAGTTCGCTGGAGCTCTCAAGCTCTGGCCTTTGTCTCACTGTGTTCCTCCTTGTTTTGACCCATCCAAACATTCAACTACCTGCCCCTCCACCTTCTCCGCAAAACCCGTCATAGATCCTCCTAGATCCCGCTCAGATTTGAGCCATCGAGGTCAGTTCCTCCGCTTCGCCTAAGACCTCACCGCCACCACCGTTTCCACCTCAAAATCGACCAATAATAGCCCAGAACACTCCCCCCGTGCTCTGCATTCTTATCGTGCAGGTCTTGTGTCTGGAAGGGCCCATCTAAGGGCTATTTCGACCAAAAACAGACTCCTAGGTTATGAATCTGCATTTCATCATCTTTACTCATTTATTTTATCTTAAAATCCCTTATAAAATACATGTATATATTACTAAATCCATATCCTTAATAGCATGCATCTCCATGTAACTATTGTACATTTATTTTTATTTTAATTTAAATAAATAAATAAATAGAGGAAAATAAAGAAAATAAAAGAATGTATATATATAATAGATATATGCTGACCTGATCCCTGAGAGAAGGTCAAGACTTGACCTGATCGACCATAGGGGAAAATAAGATCTTTAATCAGAAATTCAAAGAATTGTTTTGTAAATACTTTTCATTCTTAATTTATTATGTATATCTTTGTATAAAACTTACACTATTTTATTTATCCATAAATTGATCTCAAATTATAAATAAATAGAAAGTAACCATACTCGGAAAAAGCTGTAAAACGATAATTGAAAGACCAATTATGGCTCCATATGAACTCGAATTGAATCAAATTTACTTCCATCGTATTCTAAATTAATGCGTAAAGACAGTGGTTTCATAAATTTTGAAGTTACATACAAATAATAAAATCTTTTACCTTTTTTATATAATCTATATAATTTTTATGAAATAAATACATAAACTATTTTTTACCATAACAAGTCATTCAATCCATATATAACACATTTCCCGATACTATGGCTTCCTTAACGGGACATGTATAGCAAACCTAACTTTTGTGGAGTGCTTAACACATCAATTCAAGAGGTTGATCAGAAAATAAGCGATAGTTTTCACTAATTATTTCTCTATTATCAAGCTTTTTTTCTTGAGACATTGCAAACGTTGAAGTAGATTTTATATGTCATGTACTTTTTTCAGGTTATGGTAATACATTATTCATATTCGTTGATTTCAACATCGACATCCATAATCATGTATTAATATATATATGTATATATGTATATATATGGAAATACCTACACGCTTTTTCATAACTATCCATTTATATCGTCATTTTGGTATCTTTTGCAGAATGAGATTACTCTTTTTACTCTAAATTGTTGATTACTTTAATAATTCTATCTTTTTGTTGAGTTTATTTATTTTTAAATGAAAGTGTTTAAAACGATACAAAATATCTATTGCACAATATGTAAATGCTAATAGTCAATTGTATTTCTTTGATAAAGGGAATACTTTACTACAACAAAATGAGTCTATGCATATGTTTTTTTAATATGTCATATTTTGCATATTTTTAAGTATATAATGATGAATAGTATTTGTTACATAATAATTTCTATGTTAGAATCAACGACGAATATCATATTTATTGCTATATCATTATTGAAGGATCATATAGAGTACTTATCCATCGCTATTTTTTGGATTTTGAACTAATCATCGCTACTAAAATTACGATAGTTAAGCGTTTTTATATGGATCACCATTATTGATGTAACAATGGGTATTGCATTTATCCTTTATTTCAAGTATAAAAAGATCATTTCACAATAAAATAATACTTATCATCAACAATTTAAAAAGAGTTGTTATGGAGATGAATTAAAACAGATCAATATATAATTATTTTGTTGTTGGAGTTATATGTAACACGTAGTTACGTAAAACATAGAAATGTTGATAGATTATTGCATTCATGTTATTGATTTTTATTGGGAGATGGGAGGGATTACATATGCAAAAAAAAATACTGATACATATGTAGGTATTCCCACATTCTTATATGTTTTTAAATACAAATGTGGATGTGTATATAGATATTGATGGATGAAAAATATGTTACCATATCCGTAAAAAATAGATATCGATATAAAATAGATACCGATCGCATATGAATAATATTAAGATACTATATATACTAGCTTAAATAATATACATGTATTGAATGTAATGCATATGATAAAAATACACTAAATGTGTTGAGATCATAGCAATTATATAAACATGATGAAAGAATGTATACAATTATGTTATATATAATCAAAAAGGTTTTTATCAGTTGTGCCCCTCTTAGATGTTGCAATTTTAGTTATCCCCCTCCCTTTTTGGGAATATCAGTTATGCCACCGTCTTCTTGCTGTTCTATCACTTGTGCCCCTCAGGTTAGCGGTCGTCCATATCCAACACAAATGGACGTTAACTTAAAGGATACAAGAGGAATTAAATTGAAAAAAGACGGTTGAAAAGTCACCCCCTTCGTCTTCCTCCCCTCCCCCTACAACCACGCCCCCTCTACCCCCGGCCTCATCGTCGTCGTCCTCCTCCTCCGTCCCCTGCCCAGCCTCGTTGTCCTCCTCCTCCTCCTCCCCCTCCTTCCCAGCCTTCTCTACCCCCAGCCTCCTCCTCCTCCTCCTCCTCTGTCGCAGCCTCCTCCTCACCTCCCTCTGACTCCCATGCCTCCCCCTCTGCCCTGAGCTCCTCACCTTAACCCTCCCCTCAGCCCCTGTGCGTCCCCGTCCCCCTCCACCCCCAACCTTCCGAATGCCCCTCCCCTGCAGCCCCTTCCTTCTCCTCTGCCCGTTGATCCTTCCCCCACACTCCTCTGCCTAACGCTCCTTCCTCGCACCCCCTCCCCCGCTCCCCCTCCCCCTCCCCCCCTCCACGCATATGCTCCTCCTTCGCATGCTGATCCTCCCCGCGTCCCCTGCCTCCTTCTCTACCTGCTACTACTCCCCTTGCCCCATCCTTCTCCTCCTCTGCTCGTTGCCACTCCCTCACACCCCTTCCTCCTCCGCCCGTTGACCCCCCCACTGTCCTCCTCCTCCCGTTGATCCTCCCTTCACCCCCTCCTCCGCCCGTTGACCCCCCCACCCACCCTCCTCCTCCGCCCGCTGATCCTCCCTGCACCCCCTCCTCCTCCTCCTCCTATGCTCGATGCTCCTCCCACGCACCCTCCTCCATCACCAGTTTTTCCTTCCTCGTTCCCCATCCTCCTCCGCCCCATGCCTCCCCACTTTGACTCCCTCGAACTAGCTTCACGTATGCTGTTATTGATGGTGAACGACTGAAGAGAAGGGGATGGAGGAGCAGGTGGTAGGAGGAGGAGGAAGGATTGGACGGTGAGAAGGAGGGACATGGGGGATTTTCTCCGAATTTGCCCCTCTTAACTACACCATGGTTTGGTTAAACTATGGTTAAGTTTAACTAATTGACGGTCAAAGTAACGGAGGGGCACAAGTGATAGAATGACAAGAAGTCGGGAGTACAGCAAATAGGGAGGAAAAGGGAGGGGTATAATTGAAATTACAACATCTCATAGGGGCACAACTGATAAAAACCCTAAAAATAAATGTGCAACAATATTTATATATTAAAATGGATATATATATACTGATATAGATGTTTGTTGATATGAACATTATATTGATATCTGCATCCATTTGAAAATAGACGTGGACACGAATGTCAAAATATGTATGGTATGAATACAGTGACGGATCAGATACATATCTATCCATATCTATACAACTTATAAATGGGAGGTTGGGGGCATTATATACATCTTATTATTGTATAGTTAACTATTTTGTATATAAATCACATTCTATTATAATAATATAATATACAAAGAATTAATTAGGGGGTGGGGGGGAGGGGTGGGCAAGTCCCCTCCCGTCCTCCCTTGTCTCTGTCCATGGTTCACAGTCTATCCAAGTATCCCTCCTCTGCCTTTTTGCTGTTTCAATTTTCCATGCATGACAATCATTGATGACGGTTATCATTGTTGAGCCGTCATTTACTATCACATGAGTAATCTACAAGTTCTTCTCACCATAATGTCAGTTATTGCTTTATTCGTCAAAAAATTCGTGATCATTTTCATGGCTTTAGTTTTTCGACATTGAAGATCCTCCACTCAACGAAAAGGATTTATCTTGCTAAGTCATTTTTGTTATTTTCATTATTTAATATAAAGATATTAATTATTATTATTATTTATATGAGCTTGTTCTCCAGCTTTAACATGTAATAGTAATCACAATCAGGGGCGGAACCAGGAATTTCACGAAGGAGGGGCCGAGTATACAATTATTATGTATGCTCAAAAATAGAAAAATCTATGTATTTTTGAATGATATTTTTAAATAGAATTAATATTTTTAAAATAAATCTCTTTCAATCTTGATAAACATTGAATTTAAATCTATTATTAATGTTAGAATTTCAAATAGATTGGTATTTTCCGTAGAAATTTTTAAAATTGGGTAAATATACTAATTTAAGCCTATCTAAATCCATCCTAAAAAGGCTAAATTATCAAGTAAAATTTTGAAACAAAAAAGTTCATGGTTAAAAAGAAACAATAAAATTTATTTTTTTTATAAAGAGTACTAAAAATTATGGGAGAGATAAATAAACTCGAATACAGTTTTACATCAAATTATTTTAATACTTTGGAAGTGATTGGATAAATCATATAAAAAAGTAAAATTGATGGAGATAAGATTCGAACCCTGGTCTTCAAAATAATAACCAAACCACTCTACCATTTAACCATTTAATGATTCTACAACATTTTTTAACAACATTAATTATAATATAATTAAGGAGGAGTCATATTAAAACTTAATAAAATGTATATGTGACGTATAATAATCATGGGGGGGAGGGGGCATAATGTATATTAGTTCCGCCCCCTAACTCGAATACAATTTTATATCAAATTATTTTAATACTTTAGAAGTGATTGGATAAAACATATAAAAGAAAGTAAAATAAATGGAGATAAGATTCGAACCCTGGTCTCCAAAATAATACCCTTACCACTCTACCACTTGACCATTTAGTGATTCTGCAACATTTCTCTTACAACATTTATTATAAAACAATTAAAGAGGGGCCGTATTAAAAATTGTATACATAGTATAAGTGACGTATAATAATCATGGGGGGGGCCATGGCCCCCCCATGATGTATACTAGTTCCGCCCCTGATCACAATGTGTTCAACTTTTTCATCAATGATATTTTATCTCTTTAATAGATTCATATAATCATATTATATTTAAACATTTCTTTCATAATAGAAAAAAGAGTATATTTAGTATCTAAAAAAAATACCATAATTGCAAGATCATGTATTTTCGTCAACTATATATTATATATTTGATATTTTATTGATTATATAGTTCTTTCCAACTTGTCTTAATAGTCTATATTCAAGATTAGAATAATATAATAAAATATTTAAATTATAATAATTTCAAATAATAGTATTTATACAAGATTTAAAATATCAATTAACATATCAAATTCAAAATAAGATGAATCGAGTTAGAATATTCAAAACTCAAAATGAATTGAATCCGAATTCAAGTTAGCAAATTCGTTTAAATTTCGATTCGATTCAGCTTTAGAACTTTTATAATGAATTGAATCAGAATCTTGGTAGATTTGAAGGCATTCAATTAGTACCCTTAATTATCCATGGAAGATGGGGGAATGTTATTTTCGTTCAATTTGTTAGATTTTATCACCATAAAAAACCATCGTAGAAATTCCTGTTGGGATCACAAGTACACCAAGCCACACCAAAAATGCCCCCAAAAATTTACAAGAAGAATAACATGCTTACCCCCAAAAGCATAGTAATCCGAACAAATACATACACACGGCAGAAACAAAACCACTCACGTGAGCAACACGTACCCTTCTCAGCCAGCCTCACTCGAGCGGGAAACACTGGATTCAAAACCACCACCGACACGGCGACAATCATCAGCCGTCGGATACCACGGGAGCCGGTCCATCGTGTATCCTCTTCCGTCGGATCACCACCATTCCTATAAAAAACGCCCCCAGAACTTTTTCTTCACCAAACAAATTTCCCAGCTTCACGTCTTACCAACGGTCGAATTTTTAGGCGCAGAGAGCAGAGACCGCCGGATACCAATCCTAATGGTGTGCACCAGATCTCGCGCCGCGGCGGCGGAGGCCCCCGCAACTCCTAAGCCCAAAGCGGCGGCCCCCGTTGTCCCACTGTTCACGCCACCTGCCCATCATGAATCGTACGAGCGGTGCCGGGATGAGAGGATTCGATCAAACCTCGAGAAGATGCAGAAGCTCGGGATCTTCGACCTCGGTCTCAAGATCAAGGCTGCGAAGAGACCGTACATGAAGAACCCCAACCATGGGAAGAATTCGACACAGCCACCCTCGAGGCGGTCCTCAAGGTGTCAGGCGAAATGCTTGAGAGTGTTTCCGACGGCTGTGGTGTTGAATGTGATTTTTTTGGACTGCAGGTTGCAGGGCGTGCCTTCCGTGTGCTATTCGGAGGGGAGGGGGGGAATGCAAGTGCTTGAGAATTGCGTGGCAGATGATGAGGTTAAGGGGGATGCGAGAAAGTACAATGCGACTGCACATGTACAAATTAGAAAGGGGAAGCGTATCTATGATAATATAAATGGAAAGACTTGTCATCAGTGCAGGTCAGAGCTTTAAGTTCACTAGTTTTTAGTTTTTGGACGCTTAATGGATATATCGACATTGTAAAGATATATATTTTCCAGTTACCATGTTAAAAAGGGGTTGCTTTAATTTATCAGGTGAAGATGTTGGATTTGTTTACTTGTTCACTAACATGCTAAAGTAGTACCAAGGGAGGCCGACATTGTTATTTAGTTGTTTCCTGCAGCATTGACGACTTACATGTCAATCCTATTTTTTCCTGTCCAGCGTTACAGGAGTAATGAACTTAGCAAATTTCCTCATTTAAATGGCTGTATGTTTTACGAGTTGAAGATTCTTGTTTGTTCACTGATATACTAAAAAATACCCAGGGAGTTGGAGTCATCGCTATTGCCTGATGACATGGGAATTAACTAGAGCTTTATGTGGCGCATTGGAGATAACTAGTGCTTAAGATCTCCTGCATTGTCACTCTTTTGCTGTTATAAGATGCTATTTGCTACAAACAGGCAGTAGGAACTTAATATTTGTTCAGAAAGATATCATTAACTTGGTATTGTGATTCTGTGAATAGATGCTGATTAATAATTTCTGTTCATAGTTTCTTTTCAAGTTAGTCCCAAATATGGAGCTTTACTTTATTATCCTTGCGATGATTGTATACCATGTTCAAACACTTCGGTGGTGCACTTGTACAGGGAGGGGATTGAGTTGATTTTTTTGTACGAATCTAAATCCATGTAATGATTGACGTCAGCGATAAATATAGGCAAACCAATTTAAGGCACAAAAATGATGTACCCTTTCTTTTAGCACTGATATGCCTCAATAACATGTATCCCATTAATTTGAGTTGGTCTGCCTACCTAAGATCTATGGTTGCCAACCATTAGCATTATACAAGCGATAAATGACCTTAATGCATTTACAAAGTTACAATCCAATATGGAGTTTACACAAAATTCTGTTAAAGAAATAAACTAAAGCGAATATTGAAAGTAAAGATACCACACTGAAGATATAAGCTTTTCTGTATCCAATCTTTGGCCCCTAAGTTGAGTGATCTTCGATCCTGCAAATGGTTAAAAAGTAATAAACAATCATTTCTACAAGACATCAATGCACAATATAAATTTATAGTGCATATTATATGTGAGTTGACTAAAATGCCCAACTATTAATGATTTTAATCCTTGAGGCATTTTTGGATGATAATAGCCTCGAGGTTTGACTAAAAAAGCCTCGAGGTTATCGCCTCAGACTGCGTAACGAGGCATAAGCCTTGATGGGCCAGGGCTTATCGACCCTCCACCTCGACTTACTGGGGTAACAAGTTTTTTATGAATACGTTATACTCTTGAGACTTATTCCTACTTTAGGTGTTACTTAAGAAACTTTGTAAAAAAACAAACTTTTGCCATAATATTTCCATGACAAATATACAATCTTTAAAATTTTCATACAATTCATAGATAGTGAATTATTCTTCAATTAGAAGAAAATTTTGTAGAAAGGGATACATATATAACTGATTTGTTAAGATTTTTTTGAGATTTCTGTGTAGTTTACCATATTAATTAAGGTTATTCCTACCTTTTCACATTCTTAATATTTCATGATTTTATGCTTTATAATGTTCAAGTGCACAATATCTGGAGAGAATCATTTATGCTAGTAATAAAATATAGTTATGAAATTGTTAATAATTTACTTTTTTGATATCATTACTTTACTAAGGAAAATAAATAATCCTCTATTTTATGATTTTTCGTTAGACATGCTTACTTATGGTTATTTGTGAAGTATTAAGCTTCCAATTCAAGTATATTTTAATTTTGAATGATTAGAGCAACAAAAAGAATTGAACTTTCAACCCTTAATCAATTGAAAAGGCTCAAAGGTGTGCTTTATATATACTTATATATATATATATCCTTATATAATTGTAATTAAGCAAAGTTAACAATTCTTCAAAAACTTGAGGCTTACATCTCATTCATCTTGAGGCATATGCTTTACCTCACTTGCGGGAAATTGCCTTGGTTCACCTTTCATCACCCAAATTATTGTGCTAAAGTTTTTCTTCTAGTTACTTAACAAATATTCCGTGGCATTAACGTGAGCTCCCGACAAGAGTGCAACTAACTTCGCACGAGTCATGTTGATGAGAGTTATTGGAAAATTATGGTATATCATTGCCTCTTCATTGGGTTGCCTTGATAGTAGAAAATGATTAGGATCATGTCACCTTTCATACCTCATGCGTTGACCTTCGAATATGAATTTTTCTCAGTTTGCCTAAGTAGTCTTAGCGCTGCTTGAAATAAAGATTGACTAAGAGCTTGTGGTCACTGCAATCTCATCAAGTATGCGTATTGCATATGTTGTGTGTATCAAAGACATTATGATAGACTGGAGAATTGATTTGATCGAAGCTTGTGGTCATTGTAATCTCATCAGGTATTTATATTGCACATGTTGAGTGTACAAATACAATGACATTATGATAGATATGATAATAGATTTATGGCCCGACTCTCTCTATATATGGAGGTCATCGATAGTGTATATATACTTCCTATTCCACTTGCATGGGATGTCACTATGATTGATGGCAGACCACCATCTATCATTACCAAAGGGAATGCGTAAATCCTCCCTGATTTACGCGTTGTGTCTTATGCACCCGTTATTTTCTTTCAATCTTTTATTTGCTAATTAGAGTACTCAAGACCTTCATTGTTTTATTTTTAATCAATGTTATCTTATTTTTTTAATGCTATCTTATGTTTTATAATATATTAATTGGAGAGTTACACATTTTGTGATAGGGCTCTCGGTATCTTATGATCGTGGTGCATATTAGGAGGCTTAATAGGGACAACATGGAAGCATGCTATGCAGGATGGGATATTTGCACTTTAGTTAGGGTATATACAATTAGTGGTTGATCCTCCCTTAGATGCCCAAGTTGTATGTATACAAGTTTCTACAATGAACACCATCTCGATATAATGTGGGGCTGGTGCCAAACGGTTACAACCAGAGATATATTTTTGAGCACTTCAATACATTCTCCCAGTTGCCATATTGACTGCAATCCATGTTTTGTTATTCATTGACATTTACAGAAAGTCTTCATTAGAGGTAGATGTAAAGAATGCATTTATTTATGGTTATCTGACATAGGAAATTTCCATGTAACAACCTCCATATTTTTTGTTGAAGAGGAATGCCATAAAAAGGTTTGCATTCTTAACAAGTTCATTTATATACTAAAACAATGTTAGAGGGAACGGTTTCAGAATGTTTCATGAGTTATTGAGACTGTAGGATTTTGCAAATCCAATTTTGATCACTTGATGGTTACCAAGAAAACAAAAGACATATTTTGTTTTATGGAGTTTCGATCACCTCGAAGCTTGTCAAGAAAATAGATAGTGATCATGCTTTTATATATGAATGACACTAAAGATGATATGGAGGCCATCTTAAATATAAAAAAGCTCCTTGGTAAACACCTTATTATGAAGGATTTTGTAGCACTCGATGCTTTTTTGGGATAGAGATAGACATAAACACAAAGGACATCTCATATTTGAAAGAAAGTGTGCACTTGATATGCTTAAGGAGTCCGGTATGCATGGTACCAAATCTACTTTATGATGATTCCTATTTACATACCGGATAAAGTCAATAGATGGATGTAGATCATCTCAGACAATGCAAAACCCATTTAAGGAAGCTTCTTTTTCTTTTGATGACTCGTCCTACTTTGCCACTAAACATGATTTTTCATGTAAGGAATGCATGAATGCATTTATCTACATGATCGGGGAGTCATACACCTCCTCTATGCTCCATGAGACTCTTGTGGCTTTGTATCACCTATTGATGACCACTGTTCACTTTTTTTTCCCTCCGTTCTATTTTCATTTCGCTTCGAAACATTACTATGGCCCTTTGATTTCACATTAGTTTTTCCTCACAGTCTTAGCCACATCATATTAACTGGCCTCATGGGTAGGTCCATTGTTGGAGGCACACATGGCAAGTTTTTACATTGAAACACAATTCTGAATACAAGGCGAGGCTGGGGTTGAAAGGTTATAGCTAGAGGTATAGTTTCGACCACTTCAATGCATTCTCTTGGTTGTCATATTGACCGCAATATGCGAGTTATCTATTTATGGTTATTTATTTAGTCAATGAATTATTTTGTTATTCATTGCCATATGCATTATTTGAGGTAGATGTATAGAATGCATTTATTTATTGTGTTTCGATATAGGAAATTTACATGTAACAACCTTCATAATTTTTTGTTGAAGGGTAATGCTATAAGAAGGTTTGCATTCTTCTCAAATCCATTTATGTATAAAAACAATGCAAGGTGGAAAGTTTTAGAATGTTTCATGAGTTATTGAGACTACATTATTTTTTGCAAACCTAATTTTGATCCCTCGATGTCGATGATTGTCAACAAATTAAATTGTATTTTGATTTAGATGGATATGTGGTCATATACGAAAAGATCGAATTCGGAACGATGCGGTCAAAAAGAAAGTTGGTGTAGCTCTGATAGAAGGTGAGGGAGAACTGCTTAAGGTGGTGTGGCCATTTGCAATGGAGGTCGGGTGATGCACTGATTAAAAGATGCGAGATTTGGTATGTTGAGCCTGCTAAGAGAGGGTGAGGAAGTCCCAAGAGGTGTTGGAAGGAGACTATCCAAAGGGATCTTAGTTATGGATAAACTTAGAAGGATACATCGAGATGTAGCTATTATAATAAAAAAGATACGCAAAGACTTCTCTTCAGAAAGGGTGAATTTTCTCAACATATGGCACACCAATTTGAAGGAGAGTATCATAAGAAAGTTTGCATCGTTTTAATCCGCTAGTTATGTATAAACTTGGAAGGATACATCGAGATGTAGCTATTGTAATAAAAAAGATACACAAAGACCTCTTGAGAAGGGTTAATTTTCTCAACATATGGCACGACAATTTTGTTGGTAGTGGCAGGGGGATTGTGCAACAATAATATGTGCAATCATCAATACAAATAAAAAATTTAATCAGCTCAATAGTAAAGAGTATAGAATTGCAAACCACATAATAGACGATGTCTTTAACGTGGAAACCAAGCGGGTGAAAACCATGACTTGAAACTCTATTATAGAATTTCTCCTTCACTCTATCCGCGAAGCTTCCCTACACTATATACGTTGCTTGAAATAAAGGGTAGTATAACCTCTTTCAATCTCCATTCTTTTAACATACCCTAAGATTTCTTGTCTGTGAAGACAAAGCCTAATTCATGTCTTACAGGTCTATACCCTATGGTAGATGGGTCATCATTGCGAATGGGTTTACTTACCTATCACAGGACATGGGGAGGTGCATTTGATGCCATACACATGCATGCATAATGTTTTATATGCTCCTGATTTTCAGATGAACTTTCTTTTTGTTAGCCAGATCACGAAGGATTTGTATTGTCGTGTCATTTTTGACCCCTCTTCTCTTGTGTTTCAGAACATACTCACGGACATGGTGATTGGATGTGGCCTTGAGCAGTAGAGGCTCTACAGACTGGTCCAACCTCCTCATGCTGGTGCCTCTACTATTCCTACTAGACCAATCTCACCATACATGTAGCATCTTCGTTTTGGCCACCTTCCTCTGCAGAAGCTGTGTCATGTTCTCACACAGATCTCCACGCGATCTTTCCTTCAGTGCAAGGCTTACCAGCTTGGGAAGCATCACCACTCTTCATCTCCATCTCGTCAGAGTCGGAGCAACTCTTAGTTATTTGAGCTCATTCACTTAGATATTTGAGGTCCGATTCGTGTTTCTGATCACCAGGGACACCGCTTTTATCTTATTGTTGCAGATGACTATTATAGACTTTCTTGGATCTTTTTATTAAAGAATAAGTCTGAGGCTGGGTCTATTATTAAAATCTTTATTAAAGAAATAAGAAACATTTTATCTGCTACTATCAAGTATTTGCGATCTGACAATGCCTTAGAGTTCTACATTTTACAGCTATATGAGTTTCTCAAGTTTCTTGGCACCGTATACCAGACCTTGTGTCTTCAGTCGATGTGGTGTTGTCGAACGCAAACACCATCATTCACTCGATGTGGCCCGAACCCTTTTGATTCGGAGTCGTGCTCATCAATCTTACTGGGGTGATACGGTCCTCACAACTTGCTACTTGGTGAATCGTATGCCATATTCTATTTTTGGGAGAAATATTCCTTTCTCGATTGCGTTTCCCGAGAAGGACTTTTTCTCCTTTACACCTAGAGTGTTTGGTTGTGTGACCTTTGTTCACAACTTGACGCTTGGTCGTGACAAGCTCTCCCCTAGAGCTGTCAAGTTTGTCTTTGATAGCTACTCTCGTACCCATAAGGGGTACCGTTATTTTGATTGCTTCGACATAAATACTTTATCAATGCTGATGTCACATTCTTTGAGTTTGCTATGTATTCCTCTCCTACATGTGGCATGTTAACCCCATCTAACTATGGTGAGGAGGTATACATGCCTCCTATGTCCTGCACTACCTCTAGTACCTGCACTACCACTTCCACCACCTCCGCTACATCCACCACCCCAATACCTACACCTATTCCTGTGGCTGCCCCTGGACCGCCACCCAATACCTTGACTCAATATTTGCCACGTGTGTTTACTCGTAGGTCTCACACTGTTCCACCTGTTCATGGATCTTCCCCATCATCCAACACATCCTAGGTATGTAATGAGCACATTGTTTCTACTAATGGCATTACTGAGTTGTCTGTGCAACACTATGGTGAGGAGGTATACATGCCTCCTATGACTGCACTACCTCTAGTACCTACACTACCACTTCCACCACCTCCGCTACATCCACCACCCCGGTACCTACACCTATTCCTGTGGTTGCCCCTGGACCGCCACCTAGTACCTTGACTCAGTATTTGCCACGTGTGTTTACTCGTAGGTCTCACACTGTTCCCCCTGTTCATGGATCTTCCCCATCATCCAACACATCCTAGGTATGTAATGAGCACATTGTTTCTACTAATGGCATTACTGAGTTGTCTGTGCAGCATGATTCTTTACAGGATGAGCTGGTACCCTCTCAGGAGGGTAGTTTATAGGTTCAGGAGGTGGAAGATGATCTAGATGTGCCTATTGCTCTGCGAAAACAAAAACGTACTTGTGCTACATATCCTCTTGCAGCCCAAGTCTCCTTGAGCTTTCGGAGGACTTCAAGAGATTTGTCGTGGCACTATCGGCCATGGAGATTCCACTGACATATCGTGATGCCATACAAGACAGTCAGTGGTATCTTGCCATGGAGGAGATGGTGCGCTACGGTCGTATGATACTTGGAACTTTGTTACAACTCATACTGTAGCATATGTTGTTGGATGCAAGTGGGTGTTCACGATAAAGCACCAAGCGGATGACAGTGTAGATCGCTACAAGGCGAGACTTGTAGCACGTGGGTTCACCTAGACATATCGGGTGGATTATCAGAATACATTCTCTCCGATGGCTAGGCATTCTACTCTGCATATACTTCTTTCTGTTGTAGTGACATGGGATTGACCCCTCTACCAGCTAGATATGAAGAACACCTTTCTTTATGGTGACCTACATGAGGACGTCTACATGCAGTAGCCACCTAGGTTCACTCCTGAGGGGAGTGTCAGAAGGTTTGCAGGCTTCACAAGGCGATCTATGGCCTTAAGCAGAGTCCAAGAGCATGGTTCAAGAAGCTCTCAGACTTGATAGAGCAATAGGGATTCGTGAGATCGACTACCGATCATTTACTACTTGTTCAGATGACTCAGAGAGATACAATTGCCATACTTGTTCACATTGATGTTATTATTGTTGTAGGAGATGATGAGCAGGGCATCCAGGCTGCTAAGGATTTCCTAGGTCAACAGTTTGTGACCAAAGACCTTCGTAGTCCATGCTACTTCCTTGGACTGGAGCTTGCCAGGAACCAACGAGGTCTTGTGGGAAGTATGTCAGAGATCTTCTCTCTGAGACAGGTATGGCAGATTGCAGGCCAACCACTACTCCCATGGACCTAAGCATGAAGCTGTATGATGATGACACTAAGGAGGTAGACAAGAGGAGGTACATGGAGCTAGTTGGGAAGTTCTTTTATATGACGTTGTCAGGCATATATATCCTTTGCAATAAGCAAAGTGAGTCAGTTCGTGGAGGTATCTGAAGGCCTTACCTGGCATTGGTCTTCTATTCAACAGAGGTACATCCCTTGCCATTACAGTTTGTGCAGATGCATATTATGCGGGGTATCCCAAGGACAAGAAGTCTACTTCTGCCTTTACAATGCTCATAGGGAGTTCCTTGGTGTCATGGAAGAGCAAGAAGCATATAATGGTTGCGATATCCATGACACATCTAGTGCAAAGATGATATGGGCCATATATGTTCTTACTGACCTGACAGTTGAGGTCCCTCTTCCCATTTACCTTCAATGCGAAAACTAGGCTGCTCTCTTCATCGCTAACAACCTGGCCTTCCATGAGAGAGCCAAACATATCGAGGTAATTGCCACTACACTCGAGACATGATACAGAAGGATCTCATCTCTACTGCTCATGTTAGCTCAGGATATCAGACAATAGATGTACTTACCAAGGCCCTAGCCAGAGGGTCTTACCAGAGATGCTGTTCCAAGCTGAGCATGATAGATATCTACGCTCCAGCTTGAGGGGGAGTGTTGAGATATTTCTTATCTTTTATGTCTTTTATGTATTATCTACTCTTTCTATCTTCTTTATATATTTTACCCAACATGCTACTCTCCTATATAAGAGAATCCTATGGCCTCATGAATAAACAATTCATTCTTTTTCCTCCACAGTTATCAATGATTCTCTTTGCAAATTGTCATGAGGGGGAGTGTTGAGATATTTCTTATCTTTTGTGTTTTTTATGTATTATCTACTCTTTCTATCTTCTTTATATATTTTGCCCAACATGCTACTCTCCTATATAAGAGAATCCTATGGCCTCATGAATAAACAATTCATTCTTTTTCCTCCACAGTTATCAGTGATTCTCTTTGCAAATTGTCATGTTTTCTGAAATGTGATGGCCTACATGTTAATATTTTCTACGGAAAAAATGATTTTCGAAGGAGGGATTACTTAGTTTCTTTTAAATAATGTATTATGCGGGGATTTTTGTTGCGAAAATTGATGTGAAGGCTTATTACATATAACTATTTGCAACACATTTTTTTTTTCAAAATCTACTTAACATATGTATACTTTTAAAGAAAAATGTAAAAGGAACTTGATGGTTGACCATTAAAGTTATTGTTTTTTAAGTGATTATATTTTTAACTTTTTATCTAAGTTACAACATATTGTGAGGCATCTCACTATGATTGCCTTTTGGCAGGTTGTCGTGGAGAATACATACTTTCCAAATAATACATACTTTTTTGATTTAATCGTATTACATTCAGTTTCCTATATCATTAATACAATGATGCAACTGGTGCATCGCACGGGCCATGCACTAATTGCATGTATTCTTAGCCATTATATAAATATGTTAAAAACGTCACGCACCAATTACAATTTAGAAATTTGACCAAAAAGTGGTTCTTCGCTATCTTTTAAGTATTAATCTTTTTATTCTTTGGGCACACAGGACAGTGGGAGAGGGGTTGCTTGATTAGACCTGAGCTTTTGCTTAACTCGGTTGTCTTATCTGTGCACCTAGTTTTTACCTGAACTCCGATTTTGACCATTTGGAGCCTATTCGGATGCAAAGGACACTTTAGTGACAGAATAAAGGTGTACAAAGGGTGTTTATACTATGAAAACTTGCTAACGGTTCGATGTATTGGAAATCAGGTTTCCTGGTGCTTGGGGTGTTTAATGTACAGATATGCTGCGCCATTTTTACGATGTGACCTGTCAGAGGCAGATCCTTATTGCACCCTGTTTTAGTGATCCTAACTTATTATTTATTTCAAATCCTGTATTGTATTTCATCAATATTCTTCATCTACCAGAAATTCATAATAACCTCAAAGATATGGTATATTGAGTTGTCTTCTATTAAGCATGGATCGGTATTTCTAATACTGTTTTAGTGATCCTAACTTATTATTTATTTCAAATCCTGTATTGTATTTCATCAATATTCTTCATCTACCGGAAATTCATAATAACCTCAAAGATATGGTATATTGAGTTGTCTTCTATTAAGCATGGATCGGTATTTCTAAAACTGTTTTGCATTTCACTTGCAGGCAAAAAACTCTCTGCTCCCATGCTATATGCAGTAGATGTGTGGGCGTTCAGGGGCAGTTTTGTGGCGGATGTCTACGTGCAAGGTGTCACCTTTTTCAATTTTCCTAATGACGTTGATAAAAAGTAGATATTTATTTTAAAATTTTTACTTTGAAGGTCCAAATCAAATAACTTGTAATGTTCCAATTTACCTAATTAACAATCTTAACTGAAGTCTACTTCAAAGACATTGTCAAACGGGTCAGCTAGTCATTGGCAGTCATTTTGGGTCTCGTATACAAGCATTAGTATAGCATTTTGTTGACAAGCTTTTAAAATTTCTGATTGCCAACTTTTTTAGTGTATAATAACGACCCGTTAAAATTAGCTGAGAGCTCCTGTCTGAGATTGAGCTCCTAAGTTTCCAGTATGCTGAAACCAAGAATACCTAGCAATTTGTGGCTTAGCCTCATTGGATAGAAATTTTCTGCTACCAGGCATGGATGAATATGATTCTGTAATCCGTTTAGCCTTTTTTTAATAAAACCGAGTAACTAAATAAGCAGCAGAGACCAGTTATTAGCATCCACATTTCTTGGCTCATGAAATTATTGTTCCCCTGATGCAGATATGGAGAGCAGGTGCATGAGGCCATAGAGAACCCAAATTGGATTTGTCCAGTTTGTCGAGGAATTTGCAACTGCAGCTTCTGCAGGCTAAAGAAAGGATTCACTCCAACTGGCCAGTTGTTCTATAAAGTAAATCCATATTTTTCATATAAATTAACCATTTAAATTCCGAAGCAGATAAATATACAAATTTATATATACACAGGTAGCAAATCTTGGCTTCAAATCTGTAGCACATTACCTTACTAAAACGAAAGCTGCCAGGCCTGGCTCTGTCGCTCCTGATGGAGCCAGTTCAGTTCCTGTGAAGAGGACACTGGCCTTTGCAGAAAATCTATCTGAGCTCAAGGTTGTGCTGCTTTAGATGAAATGCATTAATCAAGTTTTTGAATATTATATTGATCAACTAGCTGCTTCAAGTGGCTGAAGGTTAGGTATTTTTATTGTTCAACTTGCAGGTAGAGGAATCTCAGTCGAGTTCATCAGAAGCAAGTTCTGTTCCGGTGAAGAGGACGTTGGCTTTTGCAGAAAATCTATTCAAGATCAAGGTACTGTTTAGACGAAATTCAGCAGTCAAGTTTTTGAACATCGAATTGCTTCAACTGGTTGCTTCAGGTGGCTGAACTTGGGCATGCTTCGTGTTTTAACTTTCAGGTCGAGGAAAATCGATCTAGTGTGTCAGAAGCAAGTTCTGGACTAACAGGGGACTAAGATAGAAGTCATGCAGAAAAGCCCACCTGACATCATGAACCAGACTAATGATCAGTTAAAAAAAATGCAAATCTGTAGATATGCATTTTCTTGCAGGTTGAGGAGTTCTGGGACTTCTTTGGAGCAATGAAGGCGGATTTCACCGACATTTTGCAGCTGAATCGTCTGCATTGCCATTCTGTATTTTGCATGAATTATCTATTATGCTGCAAATTAGTCTCTGAAACCCAATTGTTTATGTGACTTATGTTCTATCTCAGTGAACTTGCACATATCTGTTATTTTCATTTGACCATGTCATTCTCCATCGTCCTCATGCCAAATTCTACATGTTTGTGTGGTTACATGTTGTGTCAAGAGTAGTCTGGGATGCCATCGTTTAGCTGTGTCTCTTGTAGCTATAATCACAGTGATCTTGGAAAGATCACGTTTAAAATTTTGGTTCAATGACTTGATAGGAGAGTTTCTTTATAATGACCATCTTTCTAAATAAATCCGTATCGTCGTTCCTACTATTTCTGCAAGCATAGTCGTTGGCTGTTTGTTTTGCCATCGCTTGGATAAATGATGGACACCTGTATTTCTGTATTTATATACATTAGCAGTTATTTGGATGCAATTGTTGTTGGAAAATGTTGACTGGTTGGCATGGGTGAAGCATCTACAGCAAATCTCTTAAAGAGGAAGGATGAAATCAAAATGGTGACAACGACGTGGCCTTCAAGGGATGCACAGATTGGGGAAAAGGATTATCTACTCCTGTCTTGCATTATGAGAATCTACACCATCTTATTGAAGTCACAAATCACAATCACAAATCATAGTCACATTCTGCAAGAATTTATATGCCTAAATAAATTTCATTCCAGACAGTACTTTATTTGATGCTTTCTTTGATCATCAGGAGATGTTTGATGTTAAGTATGGCTCCAAATTTAGATGCACCTATGATGGAGATGAGTTGTATTTGAAGCGAATCATGCTAAGATGGAATGTATGATAGCATGGAATAGGAACATGTAAGCTTTTCATTTGTTCATGTGTCAGTAAAAAGCTTGCCATTTTGTATTTACTTGGATCACCTTGATCCACTGTATGCTTCCTTTGTTTTTTTTTGTTTTTGCATTTTTTAGGTCCTTGAGCAGATGAATTACCAGTTTCATCTATCAGATCGGTCAATTTAACTTTCTAGCATTTGATCCATAAGGTTTGGCTTTGAAAGAAAATCAATAGCTACTGTAATGGAATGTGAAGATGTCTGATATATACCTTAGAGTGGTTTTGCGTGAAGGTTTTCTTCAGGCAGGGCTGTCCTTGAAGGTAGTTTCCGAGTGCAAGGGCCTATTTTACATGTATTCAGTCTTTAGTTTAGAAAAAACAGTATATATCCTAATAAGGCCTTCTAGAATCAAAATTTTAGTAAAACAACTCACCGAAAAATAGACCTTTGTGGAGTCAAATTTTTCGATGGAACAACTTTTTGAAAAATGAGCCCTTATGGAATCGATTTTTAGATGAAACAAATCATCAAAAGATGAGCCCTTATTGAATTTTCAGTGAACTCTATGTTAAAGTCCAAAATCTAATGGAATTATATAAGGACACATTGTTCATCGAAATTTTTTTTCTAAGGCCCATTTTTTTTCTTTTGCCCAGTGTCTACGAAATGTCAGGGACGACACTGTCCTCAGGAACATTAGTTGTAACATGAATGATTCTACATCCACCAAAATAAATCCATTTCTACATCTATATATCCATATGTAAATGAGCTATATTTAATCGCACACTTAACTATGAGAATGTAAGATGGGTTCATGCTATCAGAAACTATAAATTCTAGGTTTTTTTCTTGTATTCTCATTCATGCTACTGTTCTATTTTATTAGCTAAATTCTAAATGGGTATGGAGCAGGAGATTCTCAGATCTCTTTGCCGATCAAGGTGTTGCATATTTATTTGAGTTTAGAACATCAAAGTTCTCACGTTATTATGATGTAACTTGATTTGATAGGATTTATAATCGTGCATGTTTTAATGATAACAAAATTTGTGTACTTAACTTATAACTACAACATGACTCAAGGTAGATTGAGTCAAACCTAGGGGAAAAGCTCAATCTTAAGAAAAATCAAGATTAAGAAGCATATGGAAGAAGAAAGACGTTAAGCAAGGATAGAACTCTAGCTCATGAAAGAAGCATAAATCACGCTCAAAATCAAGATTTCTAGAAGATCAAGTTTAGTTAAAGTATACGTTTCAAGTCTCGTAATCATGTAATCTGTATTTTTATTTTAGAAGTATGCGTTGAACCTCAAGAGATCATACATCTACACTATTATATTAGATTTTAACCATGACTATGTCATCTAACTTTGATTTCAGTCAATTTTCCTGCTTCATCGGTGGATAAATCTACTCTACCAGTCAACTAGTTGAAACCTTGAAGCCAACATCATATGTATGATTAATTTTTAATCACTATACTTAACAATCGGTTGACTACCAATTAGTCGACTAACCTCAATTTCAACAATAACATCTCAGTTTGGAGTCTTTGAACTTCAATGTGGTATTTTCAACATTTCTGATAATGTTAAAAGTAGGCATACGGACTAATATGTACATCTTTTTGTTTCTTGCAAATATCTAAAATTTTATCATCATAAAAAAGAGGGAGATAGTCGAGTCTTGCATATGCATGCATGTTTTGATGATAAGAAAACTTATTTATATAATTTAATTTGTAGATACTATAGGACTCACAACAAGATAAGTCAAACCTAAAAGAAGAGCTCAAGAGTAAAAGCCAAGTTTAAGGAAAATTAAGATTAAGAAACATAAGGAAGAATAATGATGCTAAGGTTCAAGTATAAAGCTCCAACACATGAAAGAAGAAAGAACCATGCTAAAAAATCGAAGAATACTCTAGCCACAGATTTCAAAATGATACTCTAGTTAAAGTTTAGGTTTCGATTCTTGTAATATTGCAATTTGTATTTTTAATGTAGAAGTATATAAGCTCCATAGATCAATACATCATGTATTTGTACCATTAGATTAGGTTTCAATCTTGGATATGTTGACTAATTTAGATTCCAGACGACTATTTGCTTCATAAATCAACTGATTGAAATCTTGAAGCTAAACACCTTTCTTTCTGCTCGATATTTAGTTGACTATAGTTAATCATTAGTTGACAAACCAATTCAGTCTACTAACCCTAGTTTCAATCGTGAGATCGACCTTTAAGTTGTCTGATTTTTGTTTCACTTGGCTATTTGCATTTCAACGGTGAAACTGAGATGTCCTTGTTGAAAATATTTTCAGTTGACTAATTTCTTTTTCAATCAACTATTTTTCAACCTATTAATCTTTCTATCAACTATTTTATTTCTCACTTAGACCATCTTTTGGCATGTATACACATTTTGAATGGTAACTTTTACTTTGATTAACCATCACACCCTTTCATTAAAAAATGTATATTAACTATCTAAAATGGTTATTTTACTAACTTATAAAAGGAAAGTCATTTTCTTTTATTTCCATTCTATTTATTCGATTCCTTACACTTCTTACTCATTCATCCCATTCCTTTAGTGCTAAAAGAAGACAATTTCTCATTATGCTCAACTTCATTATGTGTGAGAGTGTTCTCTAAAGCTATTCTATTGTGTAATATATTAAAGCTCTCTTTCAAGCGATCATCATACAAACGTGCTACTTTCAAGCGATCATCTTACGAACGTGCTACTGACCCCATAAGATCAGTCTTTATTTACCTCATATTACATTGCATGTGTATTTACTATTGAGTCTCAAAGAAGTATTGCACTTTCGTGCTTTATCAAGTGATTTGGTTAGGCTGAAAGACCGAGTTGGGAGACTCATGTTGCGCTTTTAACCTAGGAAGTTTGCACGTTAAATCTCTGTCATTTGTGGTTGTGATTTATACTCTTATCTTTTCGCGGTTGAGCAATGTTGTGTAACGATTTTTATTTCTTTAAGTATTTGTGATTGTAGCAATTCTTAGCATTCCAATCCGACCTATAATCCTCAGTAGAAGTATAGAATGACTCTTCTATATCCTACCTTTATCTCACCCCTAAGGGCATGTTTGGTTGCCAGGGTACCTCGGGGTACCCTGGCATATCCTTGTCTCCAACCCTGCATTCCTGGGTTGGGAATCTTTGTATTGACCATACAATTTCTTTGGTATAATGGTTTTTAACCTTGTTCAAATACACTTATTAACATAAAAAAACATATTATAATCATAAAAAAAGTTAATATAACACATAATCAATGTCACATTACATCACAATTATCATTCCAACTATCCAACCCTCCAAACAACTACTATTCAGAGGAGGATACCCTAACCCAACCCAACACATTAACCAAACAAGCCCTAAGTAGAAATCGACAATAAGTTCCCTTGTACCTTATTCTACCTCTTTCTTCACCTTCCTCATCGCACACTCAAACACATATGTGAGTTCATCGAGTCAAGAAAAAAATGCAAAGTCAATTTAAATAATCTGTTGATCGAGCAGCGTGCCTACCATTTCAACGACGAACACTTACTTTCTACAAATTATCCAACAAAAAAAGCAACAAGTTCAATGATCATTAGAAACCTAAGGTAATGTTCTAACTTCTAAGCACCTAGCGAAACATGACAATTGAAAACATCCGCATGCGAAATCTATCCTTACCATCGATCCTCAACTCAAGATAGAGATAGACCCAAAGGAGGACAATGGAGAGCCCCACAATAACAGCACGAGCGCCACTTGCTTCCTACTGCGTGCCTCATCATCTCACACCCACCTCAGTTCTCACCTCAAGATCGAATGCTAAGTTCCCGAGTAAAACACCTCACAAAATCTAATCATGCCATCTAACCGGCTCATTTGCGTCACTGTTTGACTTGTTATCAGTCCCTGTGCGCTGACAGCGATTTCTGCCTCACAAGGCGCCAAGAAAATTAATCAGGATTAGCAGATCTGTCCCTTGATATATATGATACTAATGACAATAATGTTCCAAAGTCAAATGTTGGTTCTTTTGCATTCCCATCCATCTACCTTGAGATGCGGACCGGTAGATGCAAGTGGTAAAAAGGCTTTGGATCTTTGGGAGAGACAACTATGGTTATGGAACCTGAATGCTGAGAGAAAGAAGGCCCATTCATGGGACAGTGATGACTTTGGAGGGGTCGATATGATGAAGCTCCTCAATCTGCACGACCGCTGTTTTTTTCCTTTTCTTTTTTGAATTTGTTAGTTTCTCGTGTTAGATTGATTGGGTTGGGTTCTTCTCGTGTTCCTTTTAGTACTTCTTGAAGCCTTAGATTCGATCTGCTGCTTTTTTTTTCGGGCTTTGGATCCTTCTGCGGAAAGCAAAAAGGTCCCTCCTTTTCTTCTTATTCTTCTGTTCTTCGTGCTATCACTAGAATCTTGGCGAATCCGGACGTTTTCCAATCATCAAGCTCGGGTTTTTATCGGGACCTACATCCTAAATCGACCTTGTTTGTCCGTCGGAGACGCTTTCCAGGAGATCGGATTGATGGTTTTGTAGCGTTCGATCCCTGGAACAGATACATGCCTCTGTCACTATGGAAGCCCATATCCATGTGCGCCAACGCGCTCATAGTGGAGAAGAAGAAGAAGAAGAAGGCGAAGAAGAAGAGCACGAGGAGAGGGGAGAGCCCCTCCGTGAGCGACTCCAAGCTGAGGGAGGCCCTGGAGGAGGCCTCCGAAGACGGCTCCCTCGTCTTCATCTCCCAAGACATGGCCTTGGACGCCGAGGGACCGCCAGATCCCTCGGCGCAAGGACGCTCACGCCGCCTGCACGCGCAGCGCGAGTTCTTGCGCTCAACCGCCTTGGCGGCCGAACGCCAATTCCACGCGGCAATTGCCGTCCCGAGCCTCGAGGAATCCTTCTCCAAGTTCCTCCTCATGTACCCGAGGTACCGCTCGACGGAAAGGATCGACCGGCTGCGGTGGGACGAGTATTCGCATCTCCGGGAATCCGGCGCAAAGGTTTGCCTTGAGTACTGCGGGTTTGGTCTGTTCTCTCATTTCCAGAGCTTTCAGAATTGGGAGTCATCGGCTTTTAGCCTCTCGGAGATCACTGCTAATCTTAGCAACCATGCTCTTTATGGGGGTTCTGAAAGTGGTACCTGCGAGAGTGACATCAAGAGTAGGATCATGGAGTATCTCAATATCCCCGATCATGAGTATGGTCTTGTGTTTACTGTCAGCAGAGGCTCTGCCTTTAAGCTTTTGGCAGATTCCTATCCTTTCCAGACTAACAAGAACCTGCTGACGATGTTCGATCACGAGAGCCAGTCGGTGAATTTGATGGCGCAGAGCGCGAAGCAGCGCGGGGCGAAGATTCACAGCGCGTGGTTCCGGTGGCCCACGCTTAAGCTGTGCTCTGCCGAGCTCAGGAAGCAGATAGTCGGCAAGAAGAAGCGGAAGAAGGACGCTGCCACCGGGTTGTTCGTTTTCCCTGGGCAGTCTAGAGTGACGGGCGCCAAGTATTCGTACCAATGGATGGCTCTTGCGCAGCAGAACAATTGGCATGTGCTGCTTGACGCTGGATCTCTGGGTCCCAAGGACATGGATTCCCTTGGGCTCTCGCTCTTCCGACCGGACTTCATTATCACGTCGTTCTACCGAGTGTTCGGTGCTGATCCCACAGGTTTCGGATGCCTTCTCATCAAGAAGTCGGTTATTGGATGTTTGAAGAACAGGAATGGGGGGACTGGATCTGGTATGGTCAGAATCGTTCCGGTTTTTCCGCAGTATCTGAGCGATTCGATCGACGGGATTGATGGATCGGATAGGTTTGAGGAAGATGTGGTGATTGAAAATGAAGATCTTGAGGTACCCAAAACTCGTGAAAGATCGAACATGCCTGCATTCTCCGGTGCATTTACATCTGCTCAGGTGAGAGATGT
The DNA here is from genome assembly GCA_037367405.1 of Ottelia alismoides. NCBI lineage: Eukaryota > Viridiplantae > Streptophyta > Magnoliopsida > Alismatales > Hydrocharitaceae > Ottelia > Ottelia alismoides. Next base: position 99,646 of record JAZKJV010007886.1, on the reverse strand, counting down.
GTTCGAGGAGAGCGAGATGGACCAAGGCAATGGCTCTGACAAGGATGGAGGAAGCACCATTCTTGAGGAGACGGAGAGCGATCCTGTTGGAGATGTCATGAAGAGTCCGGTGTTCAGCGAGGAAGATTCGTCCGACGGCGTGTTGTGGATCGATCTGGGTCATAGCCCGTGCAATTCCGACTACTCTGGCCAGCTGAATGCGCAGAAGCAAGGACCTCTATCACCAACCTTGCTGTATCCCAAGAGGAAAGGCCACGAGCATTTGTCCCCGAGAATCCAATCCAAGATGTCGAAGAGCCCGGTTTTCGACAAGAACGTGCTCTCGTTCGATGCAGCTGTACTCTCCGCGTCGCAGGAGCTGGACCGTTCTAAGCATATCCCTGAGAAAGAGGTTTTGGAGAACGGTGGAAAGCACATGAATTTCCACTTCTCAAGGGTGCAAGAAGAACTTCCAGAGATCCAAGAGGAAGAAGTGGTTGTTCGGGCGGATACGGATAGCGAAACCGAGAAGCATGGTCATTGCAATTCGAGCTTCCGACCGCACCAAGAACTTGAAGTCAGTGCCTCTTCTGAGATACATCAGGAGATTTTTCCTTGCGTGAAGGAAAATGCTATCTCGAGGGAAACAGAAAGCGAGTTTCGACTGTTGGATAGGAGGGAAGGCAATGGCATATTAGCCGGTGGAAGATTGTTCGGCAAGGAAGACCGTGACCATGTTGCTGAAAGTAGCTCTTCTGCACAACCACAGAGTAGCAACCCTGCTGCAAGAGAAGCCTCCGTAGGTGCAGGAGATGATGGCGCGATCACCGATGAAGGCGGGGAAGGCAATGACTGGCGACGAGAGCCAGAGATTACCTGCAGGCATCTCGACCATGTAGATGCAATGGGCCTCAACAAAACCTCATCTAGACTGCGGTATCTGATAAATTGGCTAGTCGTTTCCTTGCTTCAACTGCGCCATCCGGATCCCGATGTAAAAGATGGCGCTCCTCTTGTATGCATATACGGCCCGAAGATCAAGTATGAGCGTGGCTCTGCCGTGGCCTTCAATATCAAGGACAGCAAAAAGACACTGATTAATCCGGAAGTTGTCCAGAGATCAGCTGAGAAGAATGGCATCTCTTTGGGGATCGGGTTTCTTAGTCATGTATTAGTAATGGAGAACGACAAGCAGCTTCACGGTGCGGTTGATCTTGTCGGTACTCCATTCTGTATGCCAACGTCAAACGGGGGCCAGGACGGTAAGAGCACGATAAGAATAGAGGTGGTTACTGCATCTCTTGGGTTCCTGACGGATTTCGAAGATGTATACAAGTTGTGGGCATTTGTTGCCAAGTTTTTAGATCCTACATTCATCGAGGCTGAGAAACTACCAACGATCGAGGAAGCAACAGAAAGCTGAAGGCAGCTATCGGATTTTGAAGTCATTGTAAAGTTCCCGAGCAAGATCTTATGGTTCTTGTGCATTTCGAAGACATGAAAGTCGTTCTTTCATCGCCAATAAATCAAATGGATGTGGAGATGCAGATGTTAACCAGAAGATGCAGGTATGATCTTGTGGTTTCTTATGCATCTTCTCTTAGCTTTCCATTTTACAGATCAGTAGGCGCAGTTCTTCTCGCGACCACGTGCTCCATGTTCTATTCTGTTCAGTTCTGTTGGCTACTTGTCGATACATTCACGCCATTATTTGGGTCTCTCTTTCCCCATGTCTCTTTGTAAATTAAATTCATCGCGTAGACGAGGAGCTTTTCTATATAAGAATGTACTGATCATTTTCATTAGCAGTGAAAAGTTTTGTTTCAACACCATGCTTCATTATTAAGTTATATCAATTTTGTTGTCGCTAGAGTTGCGACTATGGATTTGAAGTTGCTAGGGACATTCAAAATGGTCCCTCCTCGTGTATGCCTCAAGCATTTGGCATCAGGTTCTAATCACTTCATTGCCAACTCATAATTTTAACCTGAGTACTTTGAACTCTGACAAAACCATGTATTTTTTCCCCCAAGTTGGTTATGTTGAGAGCTGTTTTTGACATCACTCGATGGCTTTGATTGTCTGTGAAGTGTTTGTCTCCGATCCATGACTCCTTTGATGCTCTTAATTTCGTGTTTCTCGTTGTTTCTAGTTGGGCACGTTTTGCGTAAGATAGACATCATTATTGTTGCGAGTAGTGGAAGCAAACACGCACAAATGCGATCGAACAGACACACAATCACATGAATTTACAAGGATCACTTGTAACTGGACTACGTCTTTAAGTGGTAGCGGTCGGTTTCACTATTTGTGGAGAAGAAAAAAATACTGAGAATTGTGAGAGCCCTAGCCCTAGAAAGTTTATATACTACTCTCAGTACAAAACGGATCCTGGATCCATACGAATCCGATCAGATGGTTCTTCAAGAGTTCAATAGAACATATGGTTAGGGATATAAGGCATATAGATAGTTTTTTATGCGAAGTAATATTATACACCTTGTTGCGGATCAATATCGGTTGACTAAAGTGTTAACTATGATTCGTGTTCGGTTCCACATCTCACCTACACTGATATGACATGATCCATCATCGGGGATATTATGATCCCTGATGTATTATACAATCTCTCCATCACAGTCCTGGACTATAATATCTCGGTCCTAAAAATGTCAACTTTGAAGAATCTATATAAAGTGAATTGTATTCATTCGTCCATTCTTTTTGGATGATCATTAGTGTTAGAAAATCGGAAGCGGAAGCGTAAACATGGAAAAGATAAACAAAGAATAAGAAGAACGCGGGATTTTACGTGGAACCCTACTCCGTGAGGAGCGGGATGAAACCACGGGAGAAGCCCTCAAAGGGGCGGATACTTCATTCCTTTTTCTCAATGGATACAGGAGGTCTGGGGCTCCTTATATAGCCTCTCCAGAGCTTCCAAGTCCCACCACTGGACGATGTGGGACTAAACACTGGATGGGGTAAATGGATCTCCTCCAGGATCCATTTACCTTGCTACAACACAATAGGCGCATACAACTTATACTCCAACACTCCCCCTCAAGCTGGAGCATGCAATACTCAGCTTGGACAAACAGAAAGAAACTCAACTCAACGCTACAGGACACTACGGACAATATCAACCCAACGCGCACATTGTTGCAGTCGAGGACGTTGCTTCTCATGCCGTGCAGGTGAGGAGGACGAACGGGCTGGAGTGTGAGTCAACTGAAGACTTGGAATCTGACCATCGAGTCTGAAACTGCGCCTGAAGTCTCCTCGTCAGAGAACTGGGTCTCTCCCATCTGGCTCAGAGAATGGTGCACTGCTCTGGTGTACCTATGATACCACATGAAAACCCTTGCCCTCAAGGGAACGGTCCTCTGCTCTGGAGTCCCTATGGCTCACATGAAAACTCTGGCCGAACAACAACAAGAATGATGGGGACCTCGAACTGATGATGGCAACATATGCTCATCTGACAATGACCGCATACTCGTGCGTGTCCGAAACTGGAGACTCGGAAACAATGATCGTCGAGTCTGAAATCGAACTGTAGAGTCTGATCAAATGGCTGGTCTGGAGACTGGTATCTGGATCTGGATCAAGACCTGCGACTCTACACATATACTCCCCCTTTCTCCCATACTTGTCGGAAAATATGGTCGTCGACCAAGTTGGGAGAAGACAACAATGATGGGGATAAAATAAAAACCACTTAGCCGATTACACATTTGTCGGCTTTCAAAACATTCATTTTTTTTTCGAAACATTTTTTTAAGCCGTTGTTTTTTTTGGCTTTTCATCAACATTTTTTTTACGGCTTTTGCATTTTTTTAAGCCTCAATTTTTTTTGCTTTGCGTACAGCTTTTTTTCGGTGTACGCGTCTTTTTTTTATTTTTTTGCAACAAACTGAACTGGGCCTTCCTCATTTTTTTTTGTTTTTTTTATAGCCCCAACTGGGCCCTTAAACATAATCCCCTCATCTTTTCTTACGGCCCAACCTGCAGAATTTTTTTTTAAATAACGGGCCATTAGCCCCACCCCTTTTTCCTTTTTTTTTGGACGCACTAGGGTTCCTATTAAAGAAACCCTTCGTGAATAACATCCGACCCCAACAGGGGGTGCCGCCGCCTGGGAAAGTCGTGAAAGGTCTGGAGGGATTCGTGCTACTCACCTGGATCATTAGACGTACCCGAGGGCTTCAACCTTCGGGCTGGAGGCTCTGATGCCGAGGCACGCCTCTGGGATAAAGGCGATGCCGAGGGGGGGCGATTGGGAGAAGTCGCCTGCTTTCGCGCGTGCCACCTGCACGCGTGGTTGATGGGAGCCCCGAACTCCCCCACGGCTTGAAGATTCATCGTCTGCTGGGATCTGTGGGAAGCGAGAAGAAGCCGCCAGAAGGTCTCTGCGAGTTGGGTGGGCTGGATGGGGACCTCCGCCTGGAGGTTAGGGAGCACCTGGGGTTCGGAGTAGCTGCTCTGCGGCCCGGATGGTCTGCAGCCTTGTGCGGCTAGGGCACCGCCCGATGCTTGTAGGATGGCCGCTAGGGCATTGCGTGACGAGGAAGCTTGATGGAGCACGCCGCCCGAGGGTCGTATGGAGGATGGCCCCGTCTGTGGGCCTTCGGCGCAGAGGTTGCCGCCTTCGTGTAGATGCATGGAAGGAGATACGTCTGAGATTGCCTTGGAGCATCGACATGGATTTTGAACAGCAATCTTCAACCATCTGACATCGATGAGATGCGGCTAGGGTTTGGCCAAAACTTGCATAATTTCTGGTCGAAAATAAGGTTCATGAAATTAAACCCTAGAATCCGATCTCGAACTTCAACCAATCATATAGATCTTCAAATATGCATATTCTTCATAATAATATCTAAGAATAAACACTAAAAAATGATTCTCGTACAAAGATAAAGAACATAAACATCCTCGAGAATCGACCCGCTCTGATACCATGTTAGAAAATCGGAAGCGGAAGCGTAAACATGGAAAAGATAAACAAAGAATAAGAACGCGAGATTTTACGTGGAACCCTACTCCGTGAGGAGCAGGATGAAACCACGGGAGAAGCCCTCAAAGGGGCGGATACTTCATTCCTTTTTCTCAATGGATACAGGAGGTCTGGGGCTCCTTATATAGCCTCTCCAGAGCCTCCAAGTCCCACCACTGGACGATGTGGGACTAAACACTGGATGGGGTAAATGGATCTCCTCCAGGATCCATTTACCCTGCTACAACACAATAGGCGCATACAACTTATACTCCAACAATTAGCATCTAATCTCGCAGGTCTCAGAATGGTGATAAGCATTCAGGTGCTTGTTTTTTCTATTCTTACTGTTACAGTTACTCAAATTCATCATTCCCTGATTTGTTGCATGCTGATTTGTTTTATCATAGAATGATAACTATATTAAAAAAAGGTGGATGCATTTTGGACATATATGCACCCAAATTGGTTGGCGTCATTAAAGTGGTAGAGCAAGCATCTGGCAATTAGTTTATTCCATACGAACATACACACACACACCCATGTTTTCATCAGCCACATGCACACAAATTAATAGGACATTCCTAATATCTTCAGATATGCATCTTGGTCTTCCGGAGGAAAAATAAGAAGATTATAAATCTGGGTTCAGTTTATGCCATCGACGATTTCATCAACTACTCTGTCCAGTTGTCATTTATTGGTCTGACGATATATTTGCAATTCTGTCATTAATGAGATTCATTAAATTTTTTTGTCCTCTCCACTAAAGGAAGGAGTGGTTACAGAGGAAGCTACCATGGGAGTTGGAAGACATTAATGTCCTCGATGTTCTTCCCTATTGTTATCACATGATCATAAAAAATTCCTGAAGTTTGAGTATGTGATAGGAGACGGGATTATAACTTTGCAACGTGGACTGTAAAACTTTTTAGTGGTTGTCCCTGAATCTAACAGGATACAAACCAACAAGAAGCTTGAGTTGGTTTTTTTTCCTTCTGATAATGATTTGGATTTTGAACCTGATTGTTAGAAATGATACAAGGGTTAAGATCCTTAGTTCTGAATCATATATTCGTGGTCCATGATCCATCATAAGTTATATTTGTATCTGATCATTAATTGACTAATACTTATATGTTCCAAATGAGATCCCCCCACCCCCCAAAGAATCTAGTTCTTTCTGAAATTTAAAAAAAGAGACTGATCTAGCTACTGTTAATATGGATCCTCAAAGTTCTGGAGGATAACATATTGATCCCTTCTAATTTTGGCAAACTGATGAAGATGTAGAGGTTGGATGATTCAGTTCCTCTTCTCTTCTTTGTGGAGTTCATCCTTCACCTTCTTCCTCTCTACCTTACAGGGCATGTCGAATTCTAGAAACGACCGCCTCTTGAAATCAAAATATACCTGCTGCTTCGATTACTCCAACAATTTATAACTGTCGTGTGCCCTTGTTTCTATATAAATTTAGAGTCAGTTAGGATTTACAGCGACACCTCAGAATTGATCTCATTTCCTTTCTTCTCTCTTGATCTTGTTCTTCTCTACTTGTGTGATCATGAGAGGTCTCGATTTTGTTCTGTGGGGTGGCCGCCGAGGATAATTTCTACTACGAAGTGCATCGTCAGCGGGGGTGAAATGTTGGACTATAGTAGTAGCACACCAGAACCATATATAATGGTACTGTGGGGCTGTCATTTCTTCCCTTTAGGACTTCTTGGGAGAAAATGTTTGGGCTCATTTTTGATTTACTTTTGTGCCCATCTTCGTGCATGAGTCATGACTTATGATTTTCAATTTTGTGAATAAATATGTAATTGGTTTTATCGAATATGCACTAGCTTATTATATTGTGTGGACTAATCATAACAATCTTGGAAAAATGACTCCAATCTGAATAGAAACTACCTCGAATTCTCATTTTAAGTTGCGCAGACTTTACTGAATGATAGAAAAATTCAGTAGACAAACTTTCAAGTGATGGCAAACACGAATGAAAATATTTCTCACGGTGAATGTATCGATTTTGATCCTTGCACATGATTGTCTATTTGTCGCAGCAGACAACCTGACCATGTTAGTCAAACGATTATGAATGAGTGTCTACATATATTTTTCCTTAGTAATGGGGACTATACGGTCTTTGCAAGAGGAGATAAGTAAGACGTAGCATACATTGGATTTGGGATTTAGTAGATATTTGATCTCCAAGTTTCAAATTTCAGATGGTCGAGGGAAAATCAATGTTTGAGTAGGCATGTAGGTTTCTACTTCTGACACTTGTCTTATCTGATGTTTGATTGAAGCTTTCAGATAATTTCATATTTCGTACATCCATTCTGAAGAAGTTTCCCGAGACAAGAGACAATTCTTTTTTGAGAAAAAAATGGGATTAATCCCATGAAAGGTCCGCCAAAATGTCCTAAGAACACATGACTGGGAAAATCTCCTCAGATTACTTGATAAAGGTTATTGTTGTGAATCACCGAGGCACGCACAAACACAAACAATCACGCAAGCACAGAGACACAAATTTACAAGGTTCATCCGAAACTGGGCCACGTCTTTGGTCGGCGGTGATCGGGTTTCACTATGTGGAGATGAAGAAAATATAGAGGATACAACGAGCTCTAAACCTAGTCAACAATATCCAACAGTAGCGGTACGAGACCCCCGTCTTATCGGGGTATGGTATGACAAGAGAGGGTGCATACGATGCTTCTTCAACTTGGATCAGATGGTTAGGATTCAAGGCATATCAACGATCTCCACCTTGAATTGAATTCTCTAAGAAGCTTTGCCAAGCTTCATCGTGTCGCTGCCAACCCCTCCTTGGGGCTTTGCTAACTATCAACATTGAGCAAGTTTAAACAATGTTTGAACTTACTCCCGTGAACTGTCTTTGTGTGAACATATCAACTAGATTATCTATTGTGCCAATCTTCTTCACCTTGATCCTCTTTTCAGAATGAATGAAGTGATACATGGCATCTATGTGCTTGGTCCTCTCATGATGCACACGATTCTTAGCTAGGTATATTGCACTGAGGCTGTTAGAATATACTATAGTATGATCTTGTTGTAGATCGAGATCTCAAACTATGCCCTTCAGCTAGATGCCTTCCTTTGCAGCTTCTGTCAAAGCCAAGTACTCTCTCTTTGTGGTAGACAAAGTAATATATGGTAGTAAGATAACCTTCCAACTGATGAGTAACTCCCCAAAGTGAAAACATAGCATGCCATTAATCTCCTCCTATCAACATCTGCAACATATCCTGAATCTGAATATCCATCAACCAAACACTATGAATCGCTTTTGTATATAGGGCCAATGTCTGATGTTCCTCTCAAACAGCGGCAAATCTGCTTGACTTCCTTCCAATGCACCTTCCCTGGATTGTCCATGAATCTACAATGCTCACAACATGAGTGATATCATGTCTTGTGTATATCATAGTATACATAAGAATCCCAACCGCATTGGCATATGGAAAATGTGACATGTGTTCCTTCTCCGCGTCTGACCGAGGTGTGAAAAAACTGAGAGATGAATACTCGCAGCGAATGGAGTACCTAGAAGCTTGGTTGTAGACATCACAAATCTCATTAGAACTTTATGGATATAGTTCTTCTGAGATAAGATAAGCTTCCTTTTTGCACGATCTCTAATGATCTTCATCCCTAAGATCTTCTTTGCACACCAAGATCCTTCATGTAAAACTCTACAATAGGGAGCTTCTTCAAATCATCTATGGTACTCTTCTTCTTGGTAGCAATTAGTATATCGTCGACATACAGTAACATATAAATGAAGGAGCCATCCTCCACCTTGTTGCGGTAAACACCACAATCGTATGGGCCTCGGTTGAACCAATGATCAGTCATGAAGTTGTCAAACTTCTTGTACCATTGCCTGGGGACTGTTTAAGCCCATACAAGGACTTGTTCAATATGCATACATGATATTCTTTGTGAATCCTTATGGTTGGCTCATGAGAATACCTTCTTCGAGTTCATTGAGTAAGAAAGTTGTCGTCACATCTAACTGTTCCAGTTCCAAGTCTCGATGTGCTACAAGAGTTAGTAGCACCTTGACGGATGTATGTATTACAACGGGAGAGAATATCTCAATGTAATCTACATCTTCCTTCTGATTGTAACCCTTCACAATTACGCATACCTTGTATCTAGTGATGAAAATGGTCGGATACGGATACGAATATAGGTATAATCATATCCTTATCCATTTTAAAATACGAATAAGAATGCAGATACGAATATTGACGGATGTAAAAAATGTGTTACCATATCCTTAAAAACGAATATAAAACGAATACGAATCGTATACGAATAATAACAAAAATATTTGATGGATTAATTCAAATATACATGTTTAAGATAGTTTACACATAAAATAGATATACTAAATATAGTGATTACATAACAATTTGACATTCGTATTCGTATTCGTTTTAAAATGGATGTGGATATGGATATCATTTTGACATTTGTTAATATTCGCATTCGTATTTTCATACAAAAGTATAGTAATCGATTTATTTATACTAATGTGAACAGTATTTTATGATTGCATTCACCATTGTTGATATAAATATGTATAAAACGAATACGATAGCGGATCGGATACGAATATATTCACATTCGTTTTCATCTCTAGTAGGAATGCAAACGAACGAATACGAATGCGAATTCATGTCATACCACAACCATATTCATATTATTTTATGAATATGAATATGAATATGAATATGAATGTTACACGAATGTAAAAAATCAAGATCTATATCCTCAAAATATGAATACAAATACATATATGAATATTTTACGAACGAATACGAATATCCAAACGAATATTGCAATATCCACTTTACATTTTACTTTCTAAAGATAACATTTGATTTTGAAAAAAAATATTCCAATAAGTTATCATTTCTAAAAATAACATTCCATTTGCAAACAAAACATTTCACATTCCAATTTTCTTTATATGAAAGAAAATAGATTTGATTCCTTAGAATTAATATTAAAAGATTATGAAATTAAGATGTTATACCAGATCGAATGTGGTTGCAACTGCGAGGGAGGTTGTGGTTGCGGTGGAGCGAGGATGGTTGTGATGTAAAATTTAAGATGAACCAATTAGATGAAAACTCCACATAGAATTTAGAATGGAAACGACAACCATAGAGAAAAATAACCTTTATGAATGATAGATTTCCTAAACAAGATTCTTGAGAATGTCAACAAAAAGACCGAGCATCATCGGAGGGTGGTTGTACGGGGGCGACGAGGGAGGCGGAGATCGCGGGAGGCAGAGGGAGGTTGGGCTGTGTGGTGGCAGAGGGACATTGGTTAGGGGGAGACGAAGGGCGCATGGGGAGGATGCAGGGGGCGGATGGTCGCATGGGGAGGCGGGGCAGCAGGGGGGTATGCGTGGCGGGGGAGGTGGAGGGAGCATGGGGAGTCGGGGTAGCAGGGGGAGGCGGGGGTGGCAGGGGAGGCAGAGGTCACAGAGAGTGGCGGAGGGCTCAGGGGGAGGCGTGCGTGGCGGGGGAGGCGGAGGGCGCATGGGGAGGCGGGGCTGAAATGGGGGAGGCGGGTGTGGCAGTGGAGGCGGAGGGTGCAGAGGGAGGTGGGGTGGTAGGGGAGGCGAAGTGAGCATGGGAGGCAGAGGTCGATAGGAGGAGGCGGTGGGCGACAACCAATAGGAGGAGGTCAGGGGGGAGGCGGGGGTGGGAGGCCTGGCGAGGGAAGAAAGGCGTCGGGGTAGGGATGGGGGATATTCAACCTAATTTTTATTTTAAAAATATAAATATATAATACGAATATTCGTATTCGTAACCGAATTCATTTTTTTTCGTATTCGTATTCGTATTTGCATTTGCATTCGTTAACTCAATATTCGTATTCGGATTCGTATCTGCAAAAAAATTGTTTAGAATATTTGTATTTGTATTTGTATTCGTATTTGTATTCGTATTTGCTTGTTTTAAAAAAACAAGAACCATATCCTCTTAAAAACGAATACAAATACGAACAAATACGAATATTACCGCATCCATTTGCATCCCTACTTGGTATTGCTCACCAGACCTCATGTGCCTATACTTCCCTAACAGAATGGTGTTGTTGAGCGCAAAATCGTCACTTACTTGATGTGACCAGAACCTTGCTGATACATAGTCATTCTTCTCACTCTTACTAGGGCAGTGCTGTCCTTACTACATGCTATTTGGTGAATCGCATGTCCTCGTCTGTGTTGGGAGAGAAGATTCCTTTCTTGATTGTGTTTCCCAAGAAGGATCTTATTCTCCTTACACCACGTGTGTTCAGATCTTTTGCTTTTGTCCATGATGTCTCTTCAGGTCATGGCAAGCTCCTCTCCTTAGAACTATCAAATGTGTATTTGTTGGCTACTCTCATACCCAGAAGGGGTACCACTGCTTTGATCCGCTAAGGCCGAAGTACTTTGCCAGTGTTGACCGCTATTTTCTTTGAGTCTGATATGTATTTTCCTCCTATAGGTGAGAGACTAGCCCCGTCTGACTCTGATGATCAGATTTACATGCCTCCATCTCTTACTGTCATTTCCTCCACCTCCCCTCTACTCCTGTTTTGCCACCACCTCTTCAATCACCACCACTACCATCACCACCACCACCACCATCTGCCTTTACATATGCTCTGTGGCTCCACCTTCTACTGCGACTTGATTTTTTCTACGTAATTTTACTCGCATGTCTCGCACGATTCCCCCTGCTCACAGGTCTTGCCCGTCATCCAACACACCTTAAGTATGTAATGCACACATTGTTTCAACTGATGGAATTATTGAGCTGTTTGTGAATCAGGATTTCAATACAAGATGAGCATGTGCCTCTCAAGAGAGGAACTCACAGGTTGGCAGATGATCTTGATGTGTCGATTGCTCTATGTAGGCTGAAACGCAAGTATGCTACTTATCCTCTTGCAGCTCAGGTTTCCTTAAGTAGGCTATCAGAGGATTTCAGGAGATTTACCTTGGCACTATTAACCGTGGATATACACGGACATATGAAGAGGATCTTCAGGACAACCAGTGAAGGTTGGCCATGGAGGAGGAGATGGTTGCGCTACAGTCACCTGGTACGCGGAGTCTTATTTCTTCTCCAGTTGGTGCATATGTTGTAGGACGCAAATGGGTGTTCACTGTGAAACACCATGAGGATGGCAGCGTGGATCTCTATAAGGCGAGACTTATGGTACATGGGTTCACCTAGACATATGGGGTGGACTATCATGATACTTTCTCTCATGTTGCCAGACATTCTACTATGCGTATTCTACTTTCTGTTGTTGTGACACGAGATTGGTCCTTTATTAGCTTGATGTGAAGAATGCCCTCTCTACAGGTGATCTACAGAAGGAGGTCTACATGCAACAACCTTCAGGGTTTGCTGCTGAGGGGTAGTGTCATAAGATTTGTAGGCTACACAAGGCTATATATGGCCTTAAGCAATGTCCAAGAGCATGGTTCTAGAAAGCTCTCAGACTTGATAGAGTAGCAGGGTCTTTTGAGATCGACTGCCGACCCCTTTTTATTTATGCAGAGGACCTAGTGAGGTACTATTGTCATTCTTTTTTATGTTGATGACATTATTGTTACAGGGGATGACGAGCATGGCATTCAGGATGCCAAGGACTTCCTAGGTCATCCGTTTGTGACCAAGGACCTTAGACATTATGTTACTTCCTTGGACTGGAGTTTGCCAGGAACCAACGAGGTCTTGTGATGACCCAGAGGAAGTACGTTACAGATCTTCTTTCAGAGACAAGCATGACAGATTGCAGACCTGCCACTACTCTTATTGACCCAAGCATGAAGCTCTATGATGATGATACTAAGGAGGACGACAAGAGGATGTACAAAGAGCTTGTTGGCAAGCTATTATATATGACTATTACCAGGCCTGACATATCCTTTGCCGTAAGCAAAGTAAGTCGATTTATAGAGAAGCCTAGACATGCACATATGGATGCAGTCCATATGATTATGAGATACCTGAAGACTTCACCTGGTACGTGACTTCTTTTCAGCATAGGCACATCTCTTTCAGTTACAACATGTGCAGATGCATATTATGCTGGGTGTCCAAAAGATAGAAAGTCTTCAATAGACTTTGCTATGTTCATAGGGAATTCCTTGATTTCATGGAAGAGTAAGAAGCAGACCGTGGTTGCTAGATCAAGTGCTGAGTCAGAATACATGACCATGGTGCAGGCTAGCATAAAGATGATGCGGGTTATGTCTGTTCTTAATGATCTGACTATAGATGTGCCTCTTCCCATGCACCTCCAATGTTACAATCAGGCTGCTCTTTTCATTGCCAACTACCCAGCCTTTCACGAGAGGACGAAGCACGTAGAGGTGGGCTGTCGTTACACTCATGACATGATACAAAAGAGTCCTATCGCTACTACGCATGTCAGCTCTGGAGATCAGACATCAGACGTACTTACAAAGGCCCTAGCCGGAGGACCCTATCAGGGATGTTTTTCCAAGTTGAGTCTGATCGATATTTATGCTCCAGCTTGAGGGGGAGTGTTGAGATATTAATTATCTTTATTATTGTTCTTTTTTCTGTTTTCATTTCTTTTACCTTCTTCTTGTAATTTGCCCAATAGGTTCTTCTTCTGTATAAGAGAACCCTAGGGTCTCTCATTAATTAATCTATTCTTTTCCCTCAACAATCATGTACGTCCAAACCATCTTGGAGTAATAATCAATAATAGACAGAAAATATCTGACACCTCCCAAAGATGAGACCCGTGAAGGGCTCCAACAATCAATATGGATGTAGCGAGCATCTCCTTCATCCTATGAATATTTGTGACGGTGAGAACTGGATCATCTTCGGAGTCTGTGCCTCCTTGAGCCATGACAACAACCTTGGTTTTCCCTATATTCTTCAGACAATCCTTCTTCCAATGTCCAGATTTCTTACAGTAATTGTAGATGCTCTTAAATTATGATTATTCGACTTGGACTTTTACTTTCCCTTCTTTGTGTAGCCAGGACCGACACGACTCTTTTCATGCGTCATGACCAAACCTACAGTGTTGGAATCATATTTCCCAGTAGCCATATACCGAAGATTATGCGTACGCAGACTCGTGCGAACTTATCTAGGGCTATCGATTCTCTTCCCATACTAAATGATTGAACTAAATTTTCATATGATAGAAGAAGAGAAACCAACAAAATCAAAGCATCATCCCCATCTTCAATCTTACATGTGTGTTTCTCAAATCCATCAACAATGTATTTAAGCAATCTAAATATTCTTTAAGAGGTGCACATTCCTGCACGCAGAGAGAAAACATACGTTGCTTTAACAACAACTTGTTGGTCAGAGACTTTGTCATGTACGGACTTCCGAATCTCAACCACAGACCGACCACGGAATCCTCATCAGAACCTCTTTGATAGTCTCATCCTCCAAACACATCATGATTGTAAAGTGCACCTTCTCTTCATGCACCATCAACTCGGAGGGTTCGAAAGCCTTCACCTTCTTCTGGCCCAACAGTGTCCACATGCACCGTTGCTTCAGTAGGGCATGCATATTGATCTGCCATAAACTGAAACTGTTCCTCCCTATGAATTTCTCGATCTTCAGATTACACAAAACCATCTTTCTTGATGATCCTGACGAAGCCTAATGCTTTGATACCAGTTTGTTGTGTATCACAGAAATATGCGCAAACACGAATAATCACGTGCGCACGAAGACACGTGGATTTACAAGATTCACTCGCAATTGGGCTACGTCCTTGAGTGACAACGATCAATTTTTACTATGTGGAGAAGAAGAAAATACAGCGGATATGGAGTGCCCTAACCCTAGTCAACAATCTTCAACGACATCCCACCTTGCCGGATCAAAAATCGGCGTCGAGGGAGAGGGATGTCGTTACCGAGTTCGAAGATGGCATCGACAGAAGTATGTATGCCCCCGGTCTCTCTCTTAAGGCAAAATGAAGAATTTGTTGGAGCTAGCAAACATGACGTGCATTATAAGTTTTAAATGCGTCTAGGAATAAAGAGCTTTAATTGACCAAAATGCATTAATCTCAAAATGTTTAACCATATTCTCTCTGTACGAATGATATGCATTAAAGTCCTAAAATAAAGTTTTCGTATCCTTTAGTAGATGCAAACATGATAATTAATACTCATGTGAACAAGGAGATGACAATGAAATGAACCTTAACTAGCAAAAGAAGACGACGGATGCAATTAATTATGCCAATTTGTCATTGTCCTTCAGCACATGGTAGGTGACGAGGAATTCATCTCTTCCGAGTTCGGACATAATACGAAAATTAAAAAGCGTACCTAACAACTTTAACAGCCATTTAAGAGAGATGAAATCCCCAAACATGGCGTAGGCATAATGTTATCATTTTCTGCGTCAATAAAAAAACGTCACAATCGAATACCGAACCCACACAATAATAAGGCACTTTTCATATTTTTCGCGCCAGGGCAAATGTAAGTTTGAAATATATTCCGAATTTCTCGAAAAACAGTTAGACAAATAAATTAGAGTAAATTAAAAAAAGGGATTTTATCACTTGTGCCCCTCCGAGATATCGCAATTTCAGTTATGCCCCTATCTTTTTGGTAATATCAGTTGTGCCCCTCAAAACTTGTTAATTTATCACTTGTGCCCCTCGGGTTAGTGACCGTCCATCCACAGTGCAAACGGCCGTTAACTTTGAGGACATAGGCGGAATTACTTTAAAAAAAAGGTTAGGAGGTCATTTTAACCTTCTTCCTCATCCTCTTCTTCTTCCTCCTCTTGCCCATCCTCTTCCTCCTTCTCCTCCTCCTCCTCCCTCTCCGCCCCGCCCCTGCCACATGACGCCCAGCTCCGCCCCGAGCTCCCCTCCCCTCCCCGGCGCCGCCCCTCCACCCCAGCCTCGAGGCAGCCCCGACCTCCCCCATCCCCTACGGCCCCTCCGCCCTCGTCTCCCCTCCCCGGCGCCGACCTCCTCCCCGGCGCTGCTCCCTCCGCCCCGACCTCCTCCCCCCACCCATGCACATCCCCCTCCTCCCCCAGCTCGTCCCCCACCCCTGGGCCTCCCCCTTCCCCGCGCCGCCCCGAGCACCCAACCCCCCGCCCCTGTCCCGCAAGCCCCGCCCCCCGCCCCCTGGGCCTCCCCTTGCCCCGCGCCGCCCCGAGCACCCAACCCCCCTGCCCCTGTCCCGCAAGCCCCGCCGCAGCCCCTTGAGCCTCCCCCTGTCCCGCAAGCCCCGCCCCCCGCCCCCTGGGCCTCCCCTTGCCCCGCGCCGCCCCGAGCACCCAACCCCCCCGCCCCTGTCCCGCAAGCCCCGCCGCACGCCCCTTGAGCCTCCCCCTGTCCCGCGCCGCCCCGAGCACCCAAACCCCCCGCCCCCCGCCCCCACAGCTTTCAGCATTTAGATAAATTTTCGATTAACTGATTCATGAAAAGTCACCAAAAAATTCAATAAAATTCACCATTTGATCCGTAATGAGTGATATATCCGTGAAAATGCAAAAATTTTAAAGATTCGATGGATGCATGAAGGTGCAAATAAGAGAGAGAAATTATGAAGAGAGGAAGAAGAACAAATGGAGGAGGAAGAAGATGAAGAAGATGTGTGGACAATAATACCCCTCTTAACTGCACCAAGGTTTGAAAAAACCATGGTTAAGTCAACTCATTGACGGTCAATCTGACGGAAGGGCACAAGTGATGACGGAGCAAGTTTTGAGGGGCACAACTGATATTACCAAAAAGATAGGGGCATAACTGATATTGCAATATCTCGGAGGGGCACAAGTGATAAAATCCCTTAAAAAAATCCTAAACTATACGCATGATTTCAATGTCATACCTGAACTTTAAAAAGTAACAATGTGTTAATCGAACTTTCAAATTTATCTCAATGTGGTCCCTAACGATTGAAATCTATATACCTATTTTAAAACCGGGTTTTTCTCGGGTTGGTTGACACGTGGAAGTCTCTTGGAAGAGTTCCCTCATTTCTCGCAACTCCCATCACTTCTCTCTATCCATTACCTCTTTCTCGCAACTCCCATCACTTCTCTCTATCCACTACCTCTTTCCCTCTTTTTCTCCATCCCGTGGTTGATCTCCCTCTTTCTCTTGCCACGACTCATCGATTCTCCTTCTCGGCATGTGTGTATCAACGAAATCCGAGTCCTTTCATTTCCTCTTCTCTCTCCAGATACGTGTGGATTAAGATTTCTTCCATCTATGTTATCAGCTACCGACTCACATTTTACACCTGTTCATATTTGCAATTGTGTTGTCATTCGATCTTCTGACAACTGTCCCTCCACCGACCGAGAAAATCTCCTTCCCACAGTAACTCCCTTTTGCTTTGCATTATTTGTCTCCACTATAAGGTTTCTTCTCTGGCTCAATGCTTCTTCTAGCATTATTTGTCTCCACTATAAGGTTTCTTCTCTGGCTCAATGCTTCTTCTAGCGGAAGGCTCTTTCCACTTGGGATTCTGTCTTCAGTGCAAGGTTCCTTCCATCCAGTATTTCGCCACTGCAGAAGGTTATCTCCATCTTCGACTTCATATGGGGTGTAGGTTCCTCTCTATTCTGGAAATTGTCCCCAAGACAAATATTTCACCATGCAATCGCTTCTGTGTCAAGTCTCTGTGTATCTTTGTTCTACGACATTCGTTTTTCGACATTGTCTTCTGTGTAACAAGTACCCAAAGCTCTTCCGTCGAATCTGGTAATGTCATATTTGTTATTTTTACATTCTTAATATGCCATGTTATTATTATTTGGATCATTGTAGTCGCGCAATTCGTGTGCATTGTATACAGTGAAAGCTGATGCAGGGCGCATGCATGGTTCTCGACGGAGGCCTTCTCTAGCCTATGGGAATTCCTTCGATTGCCGATAGCCTCGACGATGATGTTGTGTTAGGAGATCTGGTACTACCAGATGCCCGTGCTCTTCATTAGCCTGCTCTATCACCTCGAGCAGGCTCTCGATTCCGTCATTATCCAGTAATATTTGATGTTAGAAATGGACTTTGTATAATAAAGAAGGAATGAGTATTATATAATTTCATATTTATAAAAAATTTAAAAAACTCATGCATGACAAATGATTTATGAATTTTATCTTCAGGTGGTTGCATATATCATCCAATTATTGGTATTTCTGACATGCAATTTAATATGGTCTAAAAATCCAGATATGTTTTTTTAAATAGGTAATTGGTATATCTCAAATACTATCCTATCTATATTTTTTACAGCCATTTTTCAATGAGGGCAACATTTTTTTTGGTGAAGATAATTCTGATTGTATGTCTGGACATTATTTGCAGCACAACAGTACCATGATGGGTGTTCATGATCTACATCGGCTTCAAAACTGTTGCAAGGTATTGTTCATCTCATATTTTGGAGAATAGTTTTTGGTTGCTATTTAGTTTTTTTACATGTGTTCACATTTTTCCGTGATCTTATATCAATGTTGACATTTTACATATCCTAATGGTTCAAAACCATTTCAATTTGGGGTTTCTGAATTGCATCGGTGTCTTCAAATTTGTAATATTAAAAAACTTGAAATTGAAGTATTATAGATAGGTGTATGATAAGATCTACCATAAGTTTATAATTGGAAACTTACAATTATAACTGCGGATTTGTTTTTATGTTGTGCTATAAATTTTATTCGTCGGTCCCATTTGTTTTTTTTTGTGTTTTCATTTTAAATTAATCGCTTTTTAATGTGCATGTGGTATGATTTATTTTTCACCAGCAGGTCACATGTTTTATTAGAAATTAAATTTTCTCAATTTTTATTTTAATTCTTTTCATATCGTGCTATATAATTTTTCCAAGTCATTTGTTTGCATCAATTTGATAATTATCATGTATTTAATAAATAATTGTTTGACTAATTACTTGATGTTGTAAACACCGTTTAATTAGTGTTTTACAACCGTCTAAATTTTATTTTTTTCATTGTATACTTAGTGCAAATTAAGTACATTTTTATTTCCCTGCGTTTTTTGTTTTTTTATCATAAATTATTGTGTTTGATCTATGGTTGTATACTATTTGTTCATGAGTCAACCTCTGCAATAATAAAAGTATGATTTTTTTAAAAATATCTACTTTATGATGTCATTTTGTCTAATCATCTATGAGGATGTGATTGTAAGCACATCCACATAAAAATAGTATTACACATGGTAATATTTTTATTATTTTGTCCAATTATTACATGTGGTAATATTTTATGTAATCAATGAATATGGTTCATATAACATAGATATAAGTTTTATATATTCTTAAGAAATTTATTTTATGATGTCATTTTGTTTGAGTATCGATATAGATTAAAAAAATTAAAATGGTAAAAAATATGTTATTGTGTGCATAGATACACATTGTCTATTGGAGTTTATTTTAAATTTGAAAATTCTCTGCTTCATTCACGAAGGATAAAATGAAAGCTTGAAATTTTTATTAATGACAGACTATTTTATGGTGTTCGTTTGTGGTGTGATTTTATTTGATTGGGGAAATTGAGTTTAATTATTACAAAATTGATGTTTCTGTATAGATAGATTATATAGATATTGCAGTTTTAATCTATAGATTTATTTGTATATTGTGTTAGGAATTTTGTTGCTTTTTCATGAATATAAATATGGATTATCATATATAGATATTGTGATTTTTAACTATATATTCATATATATATATGGAGTTTTGTTTGTTTTTCCCTCTTTAATTCTTTACCGGTAAATTGGTTGCTTTTTATTGAGGAGATGTTTTAATTTGGCTATTTGTTAGGTTTGCTAGCTTGCAAGTAAATTCAATAAGTTTTAGGTCCATGATATATGTAGAATTTAAATTCTATTCTTCACATTATTTTTTGATGTGACTATTTATGACAAATTACTTGAAATAAAAAATGTTGTTAAAATTTGCAACATTGTTATATATAAATTTCTTTTGCTTGCGTCGCGTTTGAATTCCATATCCGAGAACAACCTCAATATTGGATACTTTTTCCATCATGTACTCAATTTTTAAATTTGTTCGTACAATCAATTATTTCAAAAGATATTGATTGTTGGAATTTTATTCTGTCATGGTTTTTGGCTCTCACAGGATCAACCCTCTAATATGTCATACTTATATTGTTAAATAGGACCTGTTATGAAATTATACGTAAAGCCAAATTTCTGAATAGTCACGTCCACATTTTTCATCTTTTATCATTGTTTTACACTGATGAAAATGGATGATCATTTATAAATACAATGTTTTAGATTTGTTTGTCCTTCATTTATTTTATTTGAACTTTCATCATGTTTACAATGTCAGTTTCAAGCATCATATTATGGTTTAGCAATGTCAGCTTCACCCGGGACAAATTTCTAGAGGTTCCTTAATTCCGTCTATTATTTTTGTAGTACGTCAGACACCTCAGAAAAAAGATATATGGAATTGAGAGAGTCTCTTATTCCAAGATGTCCCTTTGCATGAGAACTGCGGGTCTTCTACAAATCCTGCCTCTTCCGAGTCTAATTTTGACTTATCACCTTGCTACTCTGCTGATAGTTTCTCCGTCTTTTCCCATCTTTTATAGGATTTGTGAGATAAATACATTATTTATATATGATATGTTAAGTATTTTATATTATCAATATAATTATTTCTGTTAGATCCTTTCTGCCATCCTCAAATCCAAGATCCCGTCATTACAACTTAATATGCAGTTTAATATTTATTATTGATAAGCCGGTTCAATACTATTATATTCTTCAAATATCGTAAAATTATCTATGAAATTTTATATAAAACCTAAGCAAAACATATAATGCAATGTCATTGTAACCTTTTTCTCATTATCATTTAGTTATTAATTCGATAATATAAGATAACCAAGTTGAGCATTAGTAATAGAATATGAACATATAAAATTACTCTCGGGATATTATTAATGTGATTTAATTCATATTTTGTTATGTTATTGATGACAAAGTAATCTATTGCTTTGATTATAAAGTGCAATCTTTTCCTTTGTCTCATTTATTGTAATGAAAGTTGTTAGTCATTTGAATAACACAACATTTTCCACATACTTTTTGGTCTCTTTTTTTGCCAATGAAATTGCTAATACAAAATTATAGATGGGATGTAATTTTGTATTTAATTGTGTTATTGTTGACTATTTGTTTTCTATTTGTATTTTGCACATTTCGGTGCACATGTGGATGTGTGTGCCATATAATTTGAAAGATTATAATTAGAAGATACATTTTAAAAAAACACTAAATATTTAATTTATATAAAATATTACATTCTTGATCAAATATACGAGGAGATTAATATGTATAGGATCCATCTTTTATAAAACTGTGCACTCCTCATCTTTCTCATCTCTATTATAGATCTGTAGTTTTTAGATGGAAATTATACTAAAAAATCATCGAATTTTAAATACTATATTTATTCCTTTACATTGTTTCTTCCAATCATTTTTTTATTAACTAAAATATTGCAAATTAATATTTAAATTTACTTTAAAAAACTAATTTATATTCCACCGCGAAGCGTGGGTAACATCCTAGTATAAGGTTAAAATGATGAAATAATCAATTAAATTTCTATGGTGAAGAATCACATTGAGACAAATTGAAAGTTCTGGTAATACACTGTTACATTTTAAAGTTCTGGCATGACATTGAAATTGGATTATAGTTCAGGGACTTTTTTGTAATTTACTCGATAAATTAATAACACGTACGGATTTGGATACACGTCTTATCATATATTTATCTATCTTTTAGTATAGATGGGAATCCGGGTACGAAGATTGTGACACTATATAATTTATCTTGACGTATATGTGCTATAAAAAATTTTAAATATATATGACTGTTAGTTTACACAAATTTTGGAAACCTACAGGTCTGGGTGGTGTAGTTGGTTATCACGCTAGTCTCACACACTAGAGGTCCCCGGTTCGAACCCGGGCTCAGACATTTTTTTTCAAAAGTTTTGGATACGGCTTTTTACGGACAGAGATGGAATGTGAGAAGACAATGTTGATTGGTTGTTTGTACGACCCTTTGCATTGACAGCAACAAATCCCACTTAAGAAGAAACTTACTACTCCAAGAAAGGTCGCTAGGGGACCTTCAGAATGCCTCTAAGGTGCGTGGGTGTGTAGGTTCCTCTCGCCTGACAATTTTATTTGGGCTGACTTTCGGGGGGAGTCTTTTTGGGATGTCCCTATCTCATCAAGTGCCTCTCTTCATTGGAAGGCCCTCCTGAGATGTAGAGATATCATCACCTCGGCTCTGGTGCAGCCTTGCCCCCCTACAAGTGGGCCCCTTCTCCTGCCGGCTTTTCCTTCCGATCATGCTTCGACCACGTCCATTCTAGAGGGGCCACCTTTATCTACTGCAAGGAAGTTTGGGGTTCCAAGGCGCCCCCCCAACACAGGTGCTGCTTATTCAGGGTGGTTTGCAACAAGCGACCCACTCGTGATAAACTTATTAAGATGGGACTTTGCGTCATTGGCAACTGCTTATTGTGCACCCATACCAGTGAGTCCTGTGATCATCTGTTTTGGGGCTGTCCATACTCCAGGGATATTTGGACGATTGTTTCGGTCGATCTGCGGTTGCTATCTTTTGAGGATGTGTCTAATATTTTTGAGATCTTCGACTGGGTCAGGACTGTAAATAACCAGGACAAGGTGCTGGCCTTAAGGATCGTGACTGCTCTTGCGACATCAGTTTGGTGGATTTGGCGGGAACGAAATCATCGCTGGGTTGAGGGTTTTGCTACGCCTGCTAGGCCAACAGCCAAACAAATTCTGAACGACCTCAAGATCATTTGCAGCTGACGCTCTCCTTGAATGCCTGTTACTGGGCGACTTGTATCTATTGTCTAGAGTAACCCTCTAAAGATCCCCCTCTCCCATGTCTTGGGTTTTTGTGAGGAGGGTAAATACTTCATATTTTCTGTATTTTGTTTTCAGATCAATATACTTACTTACCTTTAAAAAGAAGAAGAACTTACTACTCTTATGGAGAGAGAGAGAGAATGTACTTATGAAGTCATATTGAAGACATGTACTTATGTTACTTAAGCATATGATATGTCCACGGAAAGGCGTCCTCTGCCAATCAATTCTAACCGAAGTTCTAAAAGTCGATTTGAACCAATCAGTTCAACCTGTTAAATCAAGAACATAAATGAAGATCAATCACCTTTATTCGTCACGAGCATCGCGCTTCCTATCTTATACGTATTGTTATTCGCTTTCAACGGCAATGAACGATGCTCTGGCGACATCAAGAAGAAGCTATCATCTTTACACTGCGAGAATCATCAAGTTAGCAACATATGTTGTCGTCGGTTATTGGTTTAATAATTATTTTAAAAAATGTTAATTTTGGATATCTCGTATATGTATTTATATGACTTTTACAAAATACATTTCAGTATATGATATAGCCTAATGCATATTTAGTTCTTCAAAATACCAGGCAGACCTAATCAGATCGGATTGGACCATACGACCCAAATCAATAGATAACCTTTATAACGATTCATTTTTTTTTCAATTTTTATGAACTAATGATGTCATCACCGATTACATTGGCTGGTCCCATTGATTCAACCGTGAAAACTCAAAGCTGGTGCGTGACTGATTTGATGTCTGATTTGCTTTTTTTACCGTGATTCTAATCAAGACTTGAAGAGAACCTTAATCTAAGAAAACAGGAAAATGGAAGAAAACAATCTTGATGCTAATGGATGACATTTTTATTATCTTCATATCTACGACGTCGATTTTATGTTCGTAATGAAAAAAAAGATGCCAATTTTGCAGTATCAAAATTCAAACACTGTAACATATTACCTATCAAAGTACGTACTCCGATGATCAGACCAATATTAACAAAAGTCACATCTTTTTTAGGGATTTTTACGCACATAATCTTCGATACTTTCATAATTATGCACTAAGCCTTCTATAATTCAGAATTACATATACAACCGTAGATAATCACCTCCTTTTATGTATAGGACCCTCTGTTATTTTACTCTACTAACTAAACCACTCTTTTCAGCTAATCTAACTGGATTTAGTCCAATGTTAGGCAATTAATAAAAGATAGAAAATAGAAAATGGCAAAAAATGGTTGTTCTCCCCTTTCATTCGAACTTGAGTATGAGATGGAACCGACCCGTTAAGTTGGGCTTGAATAATACTTTAAAATTTAAGTCCAAAAAGATTTGGGCCTAACATAACCCACAACTAAATGGGCTTGAGCTTGGGTATTAATCAGTTTTTTTTGCAAGCCTGGTTGAGCACAATTGACCCGAATAACTTTTATGATTTTTTATAGAATAGCATTTATAAAATTATACATGATCACACGTTTCATAACTTGGAATGCAATATTATATATATATATATCATGTATTCATGTGTTCAGATAATGATGATAATAATAATAACGTGCTCAAAATTCAAATTTTATAAGTATTGACAATATAGTATATATGGTAGATTATTATTCGTATATAATGTCACGATTAGATTTCTATTTTAAGGTAATACATTGATTGATAAATTTATGATGGATAATTGACAACATCATGGATGCATAGCT
Organism: Ottelia alismoides; assembly: GCA_037367405.1. Lineage (NCBI taxonomy): Eukaryota > Viridiplantae > Streptophyta > Magnoliopsida > Alismatales > Hydrocharitaceae > Ottelia > Ottelia alismoides. The sequence continues at coordinate 74,919 of JAZKJV010007886.1, read as the reverse complement.
ACAATATTTTTCATTTTTAATTTAATCAACCAAATGCATTAATCAATCCACTATTTTAAAGATGATTGATCTTCATTTATGTATTACTTAATAAGCTTTTGGGCCAAAGTAGAGGTGTTTGTAATGTGAAAACTCATTCCATTCGTACTTGATTGGATCCAAACCATGACATCGGATCAACGGGTCAACCCATTCCAATAAATGGTTATCCACTAGATTGGATATACACTTTATGAAATGGATATCGGATCACCCACAAGTATTCATTGATCCAAAATAATTAGATATATATAAACAAAATTTGTTGAAGCTAATATTTCGAATTCGAGATTTGTATTAAAACGAAAATGATGAAAAATGCCAAAAATAGAAAATTTGCTATTATGTTCGAAAATTAAAATATCCATAGTCTATTTATCTCGATCTTCCTATAAAATTTAACTAATACCAGTGCATGATTATTGGATATGCAAGATCAATGCCTGTTGAAGGATTTTGAAGTTCGAGACAACAATATTGATATGTTTTTGTCAATGAATATAATGATCGTTGAAAGTGGATTGATTAACAAATTTAATTAATAAAAATAGAAAGCATTGTGGCTATGAGTCCACGATGTTGTCAATTATCCACCATAAAATCTATCACTCAATGTATTGCCATGAAATAGAAATCTAATCATGACATTACATGTAAACAATAATATTCATATATGTTATATTATCAATACATATAAATTTTGAATTTTGAGTATGTTGTTATTATTATATTTAGACATGAGTATATGATATATAGTATTACATTCCAATTATGAAATTTGAAATCATATATACTTTATATATGCTATTACATTTCAAAAAAATCATGAAGGCTATTCGGACCAATCGGGTCGAATCAGGCTAGCAAAATAATATTCAATACCTAAGCCCAAGCCCATTCACTCGCGGGTCGGGGTAGACTCAGATCTTTTCATGCTGAAGTTCTAAAGAAATATCCAAGCCCAATCTTAACATAGTAGGGTATTAGACTTAGTCAATGGGCCGGGGCCAACTCGCCCAGTCCGCTCATGGGCCGGGCTTGGGCGAAGAGATTTCAGGAATGGGCCGGCCCGACCCGGCCCGCTCTTTGGCCCGCCCGTCATTTGGGCGGGCCGTGGGCATGTGTCATAAACCCCGGCCTGACCCGACCCGTACATATAAAAATATAGGTTTAAAAATTATATTTAGATACATTTAATATAATATACTTCAAGTTTTAATTTTACATTATCAATATTACATCTTATTTTATAGTTTACATGTAAAGTAACACATATTATGGTTACTAAGATTTAGAAAGATTAGATTATGCTAAAAGAAAATTATTATCTTCATAAATTTGATTAAAAAATTAATGAAAATACTTTACAATCGGCCCATGGACCGGTCCGGCCCAGACCTGGGCCAAGCTAGGGCCTTGAAGTATGGCTCGTGGACCGGGCTAGGCCTAACCTTGGACAAGGAGTTTTAGAACCTCGGTCCATTCGGCTCGGCCCATGGCCCGGCCTGACACACACTTTAGCTAGGTCTATAGGGTATCCACAAGCCAATTGCCCGAGCTTAATAGTACCATATACTTATGCTTGGAATTTAGGTGGAGTAAGTATGATCTGGTTGGATTCTTAATGATGATTATGTTGGAGAATGCGATAAGAGGAGATCCGTGATAAAATCGGTGTTCATTGTTGGAAGATGTGGAATAAGTTAGTTGATTACTCAACATAAGATTATTTGCAATGCTAAGTAGAAGGCAGTTGACTATGATAATTCACTGTGACTGTCAGAGTGTTATTCATTTGATAATCGAGAAATTTGATTTTGTGTAAGAAGAGTGACTGTGTATAGTACATGCAAGTCTTGGGTCGAATTTAAGAGGCGAGCATCCCTAGAGTTAGATGACCTAATAAATGTGTGTCCAAGTCATAATCACAAAGTTAAGTGTGCATACAAATATGTTAAGTATATATCAATGTGTGTTCCTCATTCTTTATTATGTCTATGTGATTTTAACTATATTTTTTTTAATATTTTTTTAAAATTTTTATGAATATAAGGAAATAAATAAAGGAAAAGTAAATGAAGTGATTTATTGAATAATTAAAAAAAGATTTAATTATTATACGTAAGATTTTTTTTAATTTTAAATTTTGAAAATTTTAAACTTATTTTCACTAATAAAAAAGAAAAAGAAAATGTTTTTAGAAACATGCATAAAAGGTAAAAAATAAGGGACTTATAATGTAATATAGGTGATAAATATATAAATAAAATATGTGTATGTTTTATAATATTTTTATAATTTTTTGAATGTTTTATAATAGTTTTATAAGTTTTAGCGTCTTTTTAAAATCTCGCTCTATGTTCTTCCACCACGATTGTGACTCCGTTCTTCTCTCGACTGTGGTTATCTGAGGTGCTTTCGAAGATGATCTCGTTGGTGTGCGCGGACGACGATCGTGTGCCTTCATATCCCATGAAGGATCGCTAGTACCCTTCGCACCTGTATTGTGGGGGCGATATCCTCTCTAAGGACATTCCATTACATGGATGCTTCAGTGATATCTAATCAATCTATTTACTGTTTTGTTTGTCACGACGTGTTTATTACATTATCTTTTTGAGATCTCGCCCTAATGTTTTGTTTTACATAATAAATCGGTTCCTTTATGCATTTTGTAATCAGATTATGAGTCGGAAATGCATGATTGTTCTCTTGTTAATATGTAATGTATTTACATTGATTTGTACGAATCCAAAAAAATTACTGTTTAATGTATGCCAACGATCCTGTTAACAATACTTTTTCCTTAAAAAAACTTAAGATCGTGGGTTGTTTAAACGTAACATAGGCTCATACTAACATAAGTTCGAGTGGCGAGGGAACTTCATCTCAAATAAACAACCTTGAGATAACGTAGTACATCATGATTACATCATTCATTATGTCTGCATCAGTACACATCATTTCCTTATATCTCAAAACCTTTTTGTAACGGAACGGGTCGCGACGACCGGCGGAAGCACGCGATATTAGATCGCACGACCGAACCGTTACCGAATCATGCATGGTAATCAATGAGCATAAAAAAATCATTCTCAAAAGGATCCAAAAATCCAATTCAACTGAGAGTTCCTTTACTACAACATCAATAATGGTATACTTGCAAAAGAAAATTAAATAGTTTCACAACATGGTTCCCTGTTCCAGTGGGCATACAGATATCCATCATAAAACTTGTAAGATCTATACCACGTCGAATGTCTCTTTGAATTTGTTGCATGGACTTGAGTGCTTAATTAATCATGCTCTTCACCTGAAATAAATAAACACATATTTGCATGAGCCTAATGCCCAGTATGTATCGGGGTCCATGCATGAGAATTCTAACGGTCGTTTATCTCGTTATATTTCATGCACTAAAGTTTCCACGGAAAAACTTCATTACGTGCCTACTTGTACTCATGCATGTCTAGGTTCGATCCCTATCATGTATAATTTCACTTCTTTAAAAAACATGGGTGTGCATGTAAATTGCAGAAGTAGATGAGGCAACCATTTCTATCAACTTGTGAGGCTTATTTCATAAAATACATGGCGAGTTACATACTTCTTAAATCATATAAATCAATTTGCATATTAACCCCCATGACTTTGATAGTTTAATTTTCTTAAACCAGTCCCTGTATAACATGTAATGGTTCATTATCACATTAACCATTTCTTGCATAACATATACTGGTTTATCTTTAATTAAACCACTTTCTTACATAACACGTTATAACCTATTTCTTTTTCATACCTTGTAATGAGTTATCTTTATAAATCATTTCCTTGCACCCTTGTCTTTACAAACCATTTATTTCGTAACTTGTAATGATTTACCATTATAAATCATTTATTTCCTATCTTGTAATGATTTATCTTTAAAATCTTTTCATTGCATACTTGTAATGGTTTACCGTTATAAACCATTTATTTCGTAACTTGTAATGATTTATCTTTATAAATCATTTATTTCATAACTTTCATGTACGTATCTTGTTATACGTTTTCAACCGCTGGCACTTGCGGTCCATGACAGTATAGCTACAACTGTAGAGGACTTAGCTTTTGCCTCCATGGTTCCTTGCAACCATACGCCCCTTGCGGCGTTGCCCCTTGCGGCATTAACATGACAGTGTAGGTACAACTGTAGAGGACTTATCTTTTGCCTCGATGGTTCCTTGCAACCATACGTCCCTTGCGACGTTGCCCCTTGCGGCATTGCCCTTTGGCTTACATGACCCCTTGCGGTCGTTCATATGACTCTTTATGAGTCTGTGCCTTAAATCCTGTTTAAGGTTACCAACTTTGTTTCTTTAACCATAGCGTGCTTTATGTTTTCAAGCTCATATATCATAATAATAACATCAATGTTATTTATGTACCAATAATTTTAAGTTTCTGTATAAGACATGATTCAATTCAATTTAATGTATCAAAACACACTATGATTTACAGTTAATAGGTTGACGGGATGTTTCTCATAAACATTTTTATTCATTCTATACTCAATTCGTTAGTTCGCTCAATAGCTATATCAATATAATTTGTATAGTAAGATTTACTATATAGTAAACAAATGCAATAGTTAAATACACAATATTTCTGGAAACTGTAAATATTTCGGAATTACCACTGAAGCTTAATGGCAATGTGAATGTGTATAAACCAATGCAATGGGATATTGTCTTTACTTAATGCTGAATAAATAGGAAAGTTCCCCTTTTCCTTTGAACATCTCCAAAAATTATCTCTATGAAATCAATACTATATTAGGCACAATTTATTGGTGGCTAATTGAGATTATTGCTGACATGGAAAAGAAAAGGAATTTTTAATGATTTCAAATAGGTAAATTATATAGTCTACGTTTATGCAATGGGCTCACATTGTTTAGGAAAGAAAAAGATTCAGCAATTTCTAAAATGGCAAGAATATCTTATGGAATCTACGTTTGGTCCAAAATTGACAAAACAAAAAAAAACATTCCTTTCATGCGAAAATATCCAACACCTTAGTTTCTTGGCCGTTCTTTGTTATTTATATATACAGTAGTCTCCCCCTAAATTAATCATGAGGTATAACAATCTTTAAAGTCGTATATGCATGGCTAAAGAGGATTTGTGATATACTATGGTGATGCATTAAAGTTTTATAGAGAGTGAGTAATTATAATAACATTAACCACATATATATATACACATATTAGTTTCTCATGTTTGAACATTAATTGTAATAACATTAACCACATATATATATATACATATCAGTTTCTCATGTTTGAACATTCATGCATGTTGGAAATGTCGCAAATCCTAGGCTTCAAATTTTCACAATAAACTACTGTGGGTGATACTATTTCCACTTTTCATACGAAGTCAGCACATATGTATTTATGTGTTTTATTTTAAGTCAAAGCATTACGTATTGTGATACGTTGTGACCTTGACACATACATTGATAACCCGTAATTCAAATCTAATCTCTGGGATCATATATAATTCTAAGCCATGAATATATTCAGTTGCCTATTCTAAATCAAATCCGAGTATATTCGCAATAATGTAGAGCCAATACAAACAATTAGAAGTTGTGTTTCATATATGATCATTGTGCCTATAATATCCTAAATCCCAAATAGTCCACCTATTTTCCTACGAGATCGACACACACTTCTACATGCCTTATCTCAAATCGAACAAGTATGTATGCGTAATATCCTACAAAGACGGTACATCCATTTGTAGCTTGCATTTTGGGTTTACTGATTTTCCATAAATACTCCTAAACCAACACATACGAGAGGTCTATTTTAACATGATCAATATTTATTCAAAACCTAAACCGATACATACCTAGATCCAACGCATAACTTCTTCTCTCGTGGTCGTCGTGCCTCTTTCCGATCACGGATCCACATTCCCTTCTTCCTCCGATTCGATGTTGGCTTCTCCGACGATGAAGAAGATCTCCCTTCTCTCCCTCTAACTCTCTCTCTCCTCACTTCTCTCTCAATTTACAAAGGCAGGTGACGTTGGAGAAGGAGGTACCTTGGTGTTTTTATAGATATAAATAGGAGAATTGATGGGACATTAAATCCTAATCAATTTAGTAATAAGGATGGAAATAATGGTGTGATGGAAAGGTGGGCTTTTTTTTCCAAAAAAAATCCAGCCGTTACACTTTTCCTCATTTATTCATTAACCTCCTTTAAATGGCATCTTAGAAAAGTGGTGTATGCATGCCACCTTCCTCCTCCAACCAACAAGTACCTATTTCAAATATATGACAAATATGGGTCAATGCCACCAACTGACGTCTCTCTCCATATGGGCTTTGTATTGATGCAAAGAGGTAAACAAACTCACATCACATCCATTCCATTCCATTACTCAACAAAAGGAGGACGACAATCTCCACGGAGTTTTGCTTTTGGTTGCAATTGCTTTTGCCCTTTTCACCTATATTCCTTTCTAATATCAACTTCTTCTCATCTCGTTCTCATTTCACCTAGGGCCTTCAAAATTCTATAATTACAGTTATGCCCTTACCTTCTTTGCGATAACATATGTGCCCATACATTCTTACAAAATCCATAATAGTGCCCTTCCATTAAAGGAAAATAGGGCATAAGTGTACCATCAAAAGAGCAGTACTGTGAATTTTGTTGTAAAAAAAAGTTAAGGATGTAACTGTAATTATGGAATCTCGGAGGGACATAGGTGTAAAAAACCATTTCATGTTATGTCCTTACTAAACCTGAATGGTATTCGAATTTTATTCAAGTTGTCGTAAATGAGTGATTGAGGAAGAGGTCGGAGAAGGAGGACCAACAAAACATATCTCATAATATTAGTGTTATTTTGAAAAAATACTTCTATTGCATTTTAGTAATTTGATCATTCTTTCTAGTTTTTTTACTTATAAAGGTTAACAACAAAGAGACACAAGTAATTACAGATGTTGTGTATGGATCATCGTGTATGATTATGAAATATGTAAATATACAAATATTATTGGCAGAGTTAAGTGCAAAAAATAAGAAGAAAATCCCTCCAATATGTTATGTCATAAGTAAACCCAATACATATCTACACATCATACTTAATATTATGAATAAAGAGATGACCATGCAATGAACCTTCATTGGCAGAAGAAGAAGAAGGGTTTAATATTTATGGCAATTGTCATTGTCCTTCACCAAATGGTGAGGGATGAGCACTTCATCTATCTTCAATTGTTCCACAAACATAAAAAAAATGTATTAAGAAGCACACCTAACATCGACAACCAAAAAGAGATGAAATCCCCAAATAAGATATAGGGATACGTGTCCTTTTTCTACTATCCTTTTACTTAGATTACATACATATGTCCCAACCACAATTTCCTCCCAAAAACATTGCAATCAAATACCTAATCCTTTGACATAATAAGGTACTTCCTCACATTCCTTCCTTCCTGGTTGTTGATCTATTTTTCCTTTTCTAAATATTAATGATTTATGAAATACTAACTCTAGATCTTCCTGCAAGAAGAATCAGATGACACCGATTGAATGATGAATCCGTTCATCTTTGACCCCACTTCTTTACACCGATTGAATGATGAATCAGTTCATCTTTGACCCCACTTCTTTTTCATCGATTATTCCCTCTCACTCTTTCTCTCAAATAGTAGTTTTTTGCATCGTTTTCGATCTCTCAGATAGTAGTTTTGGTATCGTGTTCTCCCTGCCCTTAATACCCCTCTTTCTCTTTCCCATCTTCATCGGATTTCCCAACCACACCTCCACACACACACACACACACACACACATATATTTATCGAACTTCTTTTGTCATCTCCCTCTGGCGACCACTCTAAAGTCGCGAATTAATTTTAATGTGTTTAAGATACACAAGTATATGAATATTCAAAAATTGTCATAAAAAATCTTGATTGGAAATTTTAATCTTGTAGATCATATATATTCAAGCATATCGATACAGATTTGTTGATACTTTTTTACGAATCTCATTTAGGAAACTAAAGCGCTCCGATGGTGTCACCAATCCATCTAATTTTCTCCTTCAATAAGAACACAACATGGCATTCGTGACCTATAGTAAACTAGGTAATGTGTAAGTACTTGTGCTTTTATCTAACTATATTCACTAAAGATTACACGAGAATGCTAACTTTTTGATCCTATTAAAACTTGCTATAAGAAGTTTGTTTAGAACACGTTAATTTCTTGCATAAAAGGATGATCATTTTATTATGCTCCATACCATCGAGAAAGCAAGGATGCGCACCTAGGGACATAGACGAAGTGCTTTGATGACCAATACATGAAGTGTAATCGACCTTTCAACTACATCATATGTACCTTGTTGAAACATATTCAGAAAAGAAAATTTTGAGACCTGCTCTACGCGCATTACGCATAAAGATAAAGTATGAGAAGATAATATTGATTTATATATTATCATATCCTTTGAATTTACAACAAATCCCACTTAAGAAGACAATGGTTACTAGATGAAAAATAGAGTAAAATTAGTATCATTTTGAATTTCTTGATTTTACATTGTTAAAGAGGGAGAAGGTAGTTGTAGAGTAAGTTTCCATAAATGAAAGGGCCTTGCAAGGTACTTTAATATGACATGTGAATTCTTCATCTTAGAATTCCAAGTATTTTTTGGAATAGAAAATAGAGTAGCCTTTGCGTATAAGTTGCAACCAATCAAATCCCATCTTTCACCTTTTGCCTTTTCCTTTTCCCTCTAAAAGAGGCAAACCCAAATATCATACCCATGTTTAGGGGAACAAAACTTTGGGCAAGATGCAAGCATAGGCCATCCCAAGAGGAAGATTTCACATTTGCATGTCCCCAAGAAAGATCTACTTTGATCAAGTCGTTCGCATCCATTCGTTCAAAATCAGAAGGCTATGGTTTTCCAATATGATGGGAGCACACTCTCCTATCTTTATTAGCTAGTTCTTCCTTCATAACATTTTTCATCAAAACTTTACGCTAGGTTTGAGTAGTTCTAACCAAGATGTGAAGGGAAGTGGGGGGGGGGGGAGGACCCTTGACCTACTAGAAAGAAGGAAAAGGAAGATGAGTTGGGTTGAAGAGGACATCCATGATGATAATTTGATAACACTTTGTACACTTGTTCCACCAACATCAACATCACTATTGTTTATGTCCCAACAACTCCCACTCAAATAATAACTCACCCCTGCCTAGAATCATGGCACATTTGTTATTAAATAATATTAGAGTAGTATGCAAGTGTACAAGCCATGCATATGGAGATTTTTGTTTAATGTATCTTCCAATTAAATTCACATATTTATAAAAAAAAAATTTGAAAGGGATTGTGTGATAAAGAAGATACACCAAACCCACATTTTCTTTATGTGTGTATAATTGATTTGTTGGGATGGTTGACCTTCTTAAGTCACCTCTTAAAACTAGCTAGTGCATGAGAAATGCAACAAAGAAGAAGAAGATCGTAATCGACCACAAGTAAAATTCTTAATCATATGCAGCTCTTTGAGTTGGTTCTTGATCTAGGGTCAATTTTTTTACTACTTGATATGGTGTCGAGCGGTTTCTTTTCCGTTCGATTCAATTAGAGCTTTGTGTCAAGTAGTTTTTTTTCCTATTTTTAATAACAAAAATCATGGGTGATTGAGATTGTAAAGGATATATAATTAAGTTACTAAATTAAATGGATGTAAATATCAAATAAACTAAGTTGTGCTATGCCATTTTGACCGAAGGAATGCCTATTTGGGGGTATGGGAGACATGAATTGACCATAGGGAATAATAATATAATGTGCATGTACAATGTTGGTTGGTTATGACCCCCTATTCCTAAGATTAAGTAATGGTATTAAACATGTAAATTTTCATGTTATGTTTAGGATTTCAACACAAAAGTAATAACATTAGATAGCTAATCGGACAAACTTTTAGAAGGAGAAGGCTTAAGGAATGGCAATTTAGGGTAAAATAGTTGAAGAGTTCCTGATAAAAATGTAGTTTTTTAGATCTGAACTTCAATATTGCAACACTTTGTCGACAATATTATATTTTATGATTTTCTACACTTGTATCCTTCTAGTTTTTCCAATAATATTTTATTTTTATTTTTATTTATAATTACACTTATGCTCATACATTCTTACAAACTCTACGTTATTACATTTCCGTTAATATAAGATTGGAGAACAGGCATAATAATAAAAGAACATTATTAAGAAATTTGTAAGAATATATGTATAAGTGTAGCTACAAAAAAAGTCTTTAAGACATAATTGTTATTGAAAAAAAATCAAAAGGCACAAGTATAAAAGTTCTTATATTTTTGTCATGTTAACGAAAAGTGAACCATGTTTTTCCAAACTTTAATCTGTGATAAATATTTAATTAAAGATTATTTATCAATATCATATTTATTAAGGTTGATTTTATTCTTTTAGTAAAAAAAGAGCAGACTATCATTTTGCAAAATCGAAAATTCAAACCTCGATATGTTATTTTTTTGTTAGGAGGCTTTTATATATTTTGCGATATCTCAAATGGAAACAATGGCAAATCCTCTGGTCAATTTAGATATTAATTAATATTTAACTTGAACTAATCAACGAAAAATGTCTACAATTGACGTACCTATCATTACAAGATTTAGACCGGTGATTGGACCAATATTAGTAAAGAAAGTTCTCCAAATATTAACTTAAAAGATTCAGAGCTATTTAAGGTAGAATTAATTCATGGATCCTCGTTCTCCTCTCGATAAAAAAAATTATTTTTCACACTTGCATACGTAATTGAGTAAACTACATAAAAGTCTATGAGCTATACACCTGATTTCAAAATCGTACCTAAACTTTAAAAGGTAACAATGTGGTACCTGATCCTTATGATTTGTCTCGATATGTTCCTTAGCTATTGAAATTTAGTTGATCGTTTGGTCTTTCTAACCCTAAATCACAATAGCCAAAATCATATTGAGACAAATCTTAATGATCAAGTACCATACTGTTACTTTTTAAAGTTTAGATACGACATTGAAATAGAGGAACTTTTGTATAATTTACTTATATAATAATATATGCTCCACACACGTCAACTAGTAAGCCCTTATTTTATTAAGTACGTATAAATTTTGAAGCTTCATGTTTTGGACGGAGAGTGCACGGGTTTAATGAAATTTAGTTTCCTTAACCTCGTTGCATTGCCTTATTATTATTTTATTAATGAAGAACCCAACTGTAGATAACGATATCCCTCATTGGCTTTGACATTCAAAGAGGATGCAAATGTTTGACCCATAATTTTATTTCCCAACAACATGTGAGAGATGCTATTTTTATCATCCTTGATCTTGAAATAAAGCTGTCATTAGATATAGCAAAATTATAACTAAACGACTGTAGCAAAACATAACGTACATCCATGTTACATAGGAAAATAATACGGGTAGAAAACTAAGACGAGCTCTGTACACTGTCGTAAATTGATCTAAGGTAATGAATAATTTAACATACTTTGTCATATCTTCTGTAGTTAGATATATAACAACGGATCATATTTCTTACCTGTTTCTTTGAAATTGCAATTGTTAACGTCTTCGTTCTTGTATTCCTAACAATGAATCATATAAGTACAATTTTCGGTCGACTTTTCACTTCAAGGAAAACAAGGTGTGACTACAGAACTATGCTCACGGATGTGGAGCTTGTGACCACAGAATTGGACTCTGCCACAACATGTCGTGGTCAGTAGCCGCAGCTACAAGTCTCGTCACGAGAGTTCTATAACCACGAATATGTCGTGGCCACTACAAGTGACCACAGAACTTGTCGTGACCACAGCTCTTGTATGAAGACTTTGGTCACGGAATTGTAGCTACGAGAAACTAGTGGTCATGGAATTATCGTGACTACAAGTTTCCGTAGTCACATTCCGTCACTACAACTCATTTTTTAAAGTGTTTTCGCCTGATCGTTGGTAAATTTAGCAATGATTAGTACAAGTTTAACGAATAAGTCAACGGATAAATCATCGTTATATGAACATCTAATAAAGAATGCGACATTTATTGCTAAATACAATAACAAAATCTAATTTTGAAAAGAATGATATTCGTAGTTGTATATTTAACCTCAGAATATATGGCAGCAAACAATTAAACTATTATTTACCCCATAGGTCAATTTTTTAGAGTATATATAAATATGATAGTGGAATTAAATAATTGCCATAAATATATGAGAGCATATCCTGGATCATTGTGCTCCTTTATTTTTATCTTTCTTCAAAAATCCAACAATATTGATATTGATTGAATCTATAAATATTGTTTACATATCTATCAAATTTCACCTAAAAATCTGACATATATTTCTCTCTATTTTATCTTAATGGTCAAAAGGCTAGTCTTTATTTAAATGGATTTAAGTTCATTAAATGTTGACTTTTCCTTGAACCTTTTAGATAAATAACCAGACATGCTATATTTGGGTGAAGTTTGATAGGTACGTAGACAGGGCGGAACTAGCATATAGTTTAGGGGGGCCATGACCCCTCCTTAATTATTACATTTCTCTTATATAATGTTATTAAATTTTGATATGGCCCTTGCTTAAATATTAAATATAGAACGGATAATGTTGAATAATATCACTAAATGCTCAATGTTTCACTGGTAAAGTGTTGTTTTCTCTAATTAACAAACTAGGGTTTGAATCCCATGCCCTATATATTTTGTTAAAAAAATAGCTTTACTCACTTTATCTCTCTCTAACATTTATTTTGTTTAGTTGACCCCCTTGATAAAATTCCTGGTTCCGCCCCTATATGTAGAACAATATTCATAGATTCAATTTATTTGGTTGGATTTTTTAGTACAATAATTTTACGTAGTTTGAACTACATCAGAGAAAATGCTCCCTAAATAAATAACATGTTTCAAAATCCAAACTGCAAATGTAATCAGCTACTTCTGATCCATCAGATGCATATCAAATGGTTGGAGTTTGTTTATTATACAAACTTAATAGTAAATCTGATATTTGCTATACTATGTATGTATGTATTTATTTATGTGTATATAAAAGTACATTTTATTTTGGTATTGACACCACCACCAACAACAACAACATGGATGCATATGCTGACTCGTTATCCAATAAGAAAAGGAAGCTGTTTGTGGACCTATAAAATAAATGTGAAATAAGGGTGAAGGCAAAGGGTGTCATTGGAAGTCAAATGTGGATTTACGAACAACATGGACACTTCGACTTTGTTATTTTATAATTGGACATTTGCTCTTGATTTAATTTAATGGCATCTGTTGCTCTTTGACGGAGTCTCTTCTCTTCTTCCCTCGGGTATATTTATACAAGGGTTTTTTCTATGCTGTGACCCCTGGTAAACATTGTCAATTACATATTAGCCTTTCTATACTTCATATTTACTCCACAACCTCTATAAACTTGCTCCGTCTTTCACTACGGCTCATTTCGTCGATCCTAACTCTCCTTGAGTTAATATAGATTTTCTTTCTTCCACCCCGCTACACTGCATCCGTGAACCGCATCTTGCATGTTCGTCATCGTTGTTCCCGATGAGAGGCCCAAAGGACCAGGCCCCATCACCAAGCTCGACACCACTGGGAGTCGTTGCTACCACTTGACCCTTGACGCCCTTGATTACGATCCTTTGACTCCATGATCCCTTCCATCAACAACTCCTCTTCTAAGTCCTTTCACTCCCCCTATGACGTCTTCCTTACATTGGCAACAAGGTACAGTCTCAGCCATGACCTCCTCCGCCCGCACAAGAAGGAGTCCCACATACGCATCCTTTGCCCCTACCAATGACACACCATGTTCGTCATCCTTGTGCTCGAGCTCAACCGCGGAGGACCGATGAGGGGACTGACGGGTTGAGAACTCGTGGCCAACCACTCGTAGAGAGGAGCAACGATAAGTAGTTTCATGCGAGAGTAAGGTCAATAGCAAGGAGGCTGCAACCTGGAGAGCGGTGGAGGGAGTGAGGACTCCATGCGGATCGCAATGGGGAGACGACGATTCATAGCTGAGATTGACAAGGAGGGGAGGAAACAACAGACTGCTTATTGTGCGAAGATGTATCATATCACATGAGGGAAGAGGATCCTCTGTTGTAATGGGGTTTACAACAGAGGTGCTATAATACCTTTATTTTTTATTTGGATTTTCAAAATCCAATCTTATGGATTGTATCTTCGCTAGTGATCTGCATATCCTTCAAAATTCACTTAAATCCGGAGGTATTTGCTATTTTATCTTAATGAGCAAAAGTTCGGTTCCCTTTTTAAATTGGATTCAAGTTGCATAAGTATTGACCGAGTCTTTCACCATTAAGATAAAAATAGCACATGCCCTCAGATTTGAGCAAAATTTGGAAGATATATGAAGCATTAGTCGAAGATATAATTCATAAGGTTGGATTTTAAAAATTGAAATCACAAAAAAGAGGTATTACAACACCTCTACTGTAAACCCCATTACAACAGAGGATTCTCTTACATCACATGAGATTCAGGGCTCGATGGAGCACTAAGGTAGTTTCGTTAATCATCCTACCTTAAGGAGGTTCAGTTGTTGGTGGTGCTTGGAGCCAGCACGGATGGTACGATACATCGTGAGGACGAAACATACGGTGGTGCCTCCACCGCACACCTGAGGATGAAGGCGGTGGTCCGACAGATGTCCTGTCTGTCGAATAGGAAGGGGAGAGGGAGTATGCAGGGAAGGAAGGAAGGGTATTGCTTTGTAAATTTGATCAGCTTGAAAGGTTAAGAGCACATATTTTGGACTAATGTTATCTGCTTTAACAATCAAATGAATGGGAGTTAACCACGTGCCATGGTGCAAAAGCTAATCACTTTACAGGGGTTGTGGATAAATATGTAGTATGCACGAGCTAACATGTAATTAGCAAAGTTTTTAGAGATATTGGTATAAAAATCATTTTATAAAATCGGTCTTAAAATCTTGTCCAATTACATCATAAAGCCAATAATCTTTACATTTACACTACGATCCACACAAACCTAGTTCATGGACATATTTGTTAAATAAAGTAAAGTTATGGGGTAATAAAAAATCACAGGAGTTATGGCGTAGTTGACAAGCTTTGAGGAGTCATAATGTAAAAATTCCTTGTTATTACCTAAATATATTTTTTAATGTTGCGGAGGCATTGACTTTGAATGCCCCAATTTTCCGTAAACCGTATCGATAAAAACAAACGTCTTAAGGATTCAAAGCATTTTTTTTTAAAAATAGCAGAGAATAACCATTGTATTTATTTCCTAAGACGATTTAAATAAAACCTGCAGGTGTGGCTTTTCACCGGGTAATGGAATACGACGTTTGATATAAATATAGTTCGTCTCTACATAATATCTGTGCTCCTCGTCTGGATTTATGGAGGAGAAAGCTGTCCACTTCTCTATTATTTTTGAAATCTTCAGATTTCTTGATAATTTCATTGACCTTAATGGCATTGAACAATCAACCTTGGGAATGGAAGGAAGGTTTGAAATATATTATTATTATTATTATATATTATGAAATTTAAGAACAACGCTACTTTAATGGCACATTCAATTCGACTACAACGTTCCGTTTATGACAATCAAATTATCAATACCCCCATTTCAGTTCGAAATTTGAATTAAAAAACTTGCTTTATTTTCAGCTATTAATTAATAGCGATTTTGTTGGGAAATGATATCCAACGGGAACGAGCAAATGCAGTACCATTTCATGATCGGGAAAGGATTCATCCATCTTATAATGCATAAGGAATCAATAATTATATGATTTTTATTATCATTTGTGCCATTCTTAACTTCTGCAATATCAGTTATGCCCTTCTATTTTTTGTAATATCAGTTGTGTCTCTAACTTCTTATAAAATTCACGCTAAAGTATGGGTATAACTGATATTACAAAAGGGCAGATCTGTCAATTTGTAAGAAGTCAAGGGTACAACTGATATTAAGAAAAAGTAGGGACATAATTGATATTGCAAAAGTTAAGAAGGCACAAGTGATAAAAAAATCCATAACTAAACATCTTAATTCTGGTGGTAAGTTGCGATTTAATTTTAACGAGGGCAAATGCACAAATAAGTTGAATTTGCCTCATGTTTTATTACGGTTTTAGGTAATAATGAATAGATACATATTATATACAGAGATATAATTGATGATGTAAATAGGATGTGACCATTTATCCTTACACATGGTTGCGATCGATAGCCCACCTAATCCCTTAGCCAAGCAGCTTCAAAGCACACATGCTTTTCATAATCAATATGGCTTACGACCGTTAACCGCATTGGTATCTTGTTGCCAAAGTTCAGTAGTGTAACCAAATGAGTTCACATGTTTTGTATGCGTGCAACCAATTTAGTCGGATAATTGATAATAAACACGCAAAATAACTTCCGACGAAAAGAGCAAGCAATCCTTCCATCAAGGTCTACAAAATCCAAGAGAATCCACAAAATCAGCACTTTCATCCCAAAAAAAGGGGAAAAAGAAAGGAGAGGAAGAAAGGCAACATGACGAACAGTTAATAATTTCTCACTCGCCTGGAAATCTTATATATGGAAATGCCACGTCCAAAATTAAAAAGGGAAAAATAAAAAGATAAAAAATCCACTAAATTTCCAATTTTAGGGGGCCCCAAAGCCATATCCATTCCTAACCTCGATGGCAATTCACGTAATTATACTCTAACACGTTGGGCCTTTCCCCATTTCTTTCTCTTGCCCACAAATCTATTTTCCGACCCAAAAATTGGATTTTTTGCTCTCTCTCTCTCTCTCTCTCTCTCTCTCTCTCTTCCACCTCTCTCTCTGGAGTGTGCAGTGAAGAAAACCCTCGAGAGAACCCCACAGGAGCTGCTCGGATTTCCACCTCCCCTCCCAAATCGGTGCTGCCGGTGCGATTGGAGTGGGAAAGGCGCGATCTTGGAGGGTGGGGGGCAGTTGGGTCGTGGTGGGTTGGGTGCGCTGGGGTTGCCCCCTCCTTTTTAGCCCCTTGATGAGAACCCACTCGACGGGACCAGCTCATCCTCCATTTGCTGCTCTCGAGGTGGAGACCGCGCGTAGGAGAATGGTTTGATGGGATCTGCTGCTGTGCTGCCGCGGAGCTGCTGCTGCTGCTGTTGTTCATGGAGACGCCGTGGAGACGCCGCGAGTGTCCTGTCGCGAATGTAGGGATCCGGGTGCTGATGCTTCTTCTTCTGGTTCAGGTCTGTCTGATTCCAGTTGGGTCGTTTCTTGGCAGCTCAAAGTTTCGATCTTTGCGGTGTTTGGAGATGTGTGTCGGACTCGGGTGGGTTTGGAAGGGACGAGGGGGTTACCAGATGCTTGTGAGGTGGATTCAGTGTTAGGGTTAATGCTATGGTTTATACGTCGGACGATGTTCGTAGAGAAATCCTCAGATGTGTGTTGGATCCAACGTAGATTCTGCTTGTCTATCTGTGCATGCCCGTTTTGATATAACGTTTTGGATTTTCAACCTTGTATCGTGTGATTTTTTTGTCTTTTCTAATTGATGGTTTTGCCGATTCTGTTGATTTGGGTCGAATTGGGAAAGAAAGATGTGATTTCGGGGTTTTCCACATGCTGTAGCTTGATGTGGGCTCAACTTGCTTTTGCAGATTGTGCTGTTTGTAACTTGGATCGGAGCTGCGCAAGCACTCCGGTTGAATTCGGAAGGTGGTGCTGGAGTGGCAGAGAGACGGAGTTTGACATATCTGTCACATTCCTGCATCCACGATGAGATTCTCCATCAGCGGAGGCGTCGGGGGAAGATGGAATACTCTGTCAGACCACAGGTTTACAAGAAGGTGGACTCGACTGTCTTTTCCATTAGGAAGGGGAGAGCATTGCTGGGGATCTCCTCCAGTGCGAGTGCGAAGCAGCCGATTAGGATACATCTGAATTATGATGCCGTGGGACATTCGCAGGATAGAGATTGCCGGGTTGTTGGTGATATAGTGAAGGTGGGTTTGTTCTTATGTATTCCTAAATTTCATTGATTGGTACAATGTTATTCCATCATCTGAGGTCAAATTCTAATGCGAATATTTCCTTGCCTACTTGTAGCTCGGTGAACCCCCAGTTAATGCTTCACCTGGGACACCTGCTTGTAATCCTCATGGCGATGCTCCAGTTTTGGGTGATTGTTGGTATAACTGCACATTGGATGATATATCCGAGGAAGACAAGAAGCGACGCCTACGCAAGGTTTCAAATTAATTTTTTAGCCCACTCCGCACACAGAGATTTTCTTAGTTTCCCTATTTTCTTTTGAAACATGCAATTTACTAGTCGAAAAAATTCTGCCTCTAGGGAAGTCAGTATTGGCAACATCTGTTTGATAGTGAAAACATAAGTAATCTTATGCTTGTGCCTTTAAAGGTTTACTAAATCTACCACTTGTCGTCCTTCATTTCTGTAATCATTGTTTGGATTGTTTTAGGCTTTGGGGCAAACAGCGGACTGGTTCAGAAAAGCATTGTCTGTTGAACCAGTTAAAGGAAACCTGCGATTAAGTGGTTATTCTGCTTGTGGGCAAGACGGCGGTGTTCAACTTCCTCATGAATATGTCGAAGGTACTCTGTCTCTAAGATCTTTGCGAAATTTAGTAGTTTCATTTTGTTTTTTAGAATTTATTTTCGAGACAAGTTGGTCAATTTCCATGAATTCATCATTCTTTTCTTTGCAGATGGCATAGCTGATGCTGACTTGGTTCTCTTGGTGACTACACGGCCCACTACTGGAAACACTCTTGCGTGGGCAGTAGCATGTGAACGTGACCAATGGGGGCGTGCTATCGCTGGTAATTTTCTTTTCTAGTATTTTATTTGGTTTCTTGTTGGGCGTCCTTTGAGCTGTGCTCATCTTCTGTGTAGGGCACGTCAACGTCGCTCCTCGACATCTGACAGCTGAAAGCAGAAACCTTGCTTTCAGCCACATTGATACACGAGGTTGGTAAATTTTAATTTACAACATGAAGTGCATAAATGCTGGGAACTTTTTCTGTTTTCATGAGTCAGTTTCTGTGATTGCAGGTCATGCATGTTCTTGGTTTCGATCCCCATGCATTTGCTCATTTCCGGGATGAAAGAAAGAGAAGGAGAAACCAGGTAATGTGCTTATTACAGATGCTGTCTTTAATCACACATTGCATAAGAAAACTACGAATGTTTGTGTTGAAATTCATTTTACTGGGGTGAATTGCTGACAACAGTAAGATTTTATTTGCCTTTTCCGAAAGATCTATATAATGATTCAAGTGAATGAAAATAAGCTCAGTGCTCAATCATAGACCGTGAGATGCATCAAAAAAATTTCGGCTATTTTGCGGCATTTTAACGTTCTTCACAATGTTACCTCGCATAGGCATCATCAAGGGATGCTATCTATATGTGTAAGAGCCATGGGAATCAGTAACATAAACTCGTGAATTGTGATCCATAGAATCTTCATTTATACCTGCAGGTTACTGTTCAAGCTATGGATGAGAAACTTGGACGCATGGTAACACGTGTGGTCCTTCCTCGTGTTATCATGTACTCGAGACATCACTACGGGGTATGATTGCTTTTAGCAATGAAATTACATTCTGGAAACATTATCCCATTCATTATCTCTTCCCAGAAGAGTCATGGATTTCATTTCATTTAATTTATTCATGCCGCACCTGCATATGGTAATTGTCTCTTTCTTTCCTCTATTGTTTCTATTAGGCTTTCTCTGAAAACTTCACTGGCTTGGAGTTGGAAGATGGAGGTGGCAGGGGAACCTCAGGTGTCTATTTCATGATTTCTGATAAAACAAATTGCCTTTTTTTAGAAAGTGATGGGTGATTGCTCACTCATAATCAAGACTTGCCTAAAATGTTTTCCTTGAAAGAATATTTTCCCTAATATTATTTGTAATATGGATTCTCTGGCAGGTTCTCATTGGGAGAAAAGGCTCTTAATGAATGATATTATGACTGGATCGGTGGATACAAGATCTGTAGTTTCAAAAATGACTTTGGCTTTGCTGGAGGATAGTGGGTGGTATGATGCCAACTACAGTATGGCCGACCACCTTGACTGGGGCTACAACCAGGGAACTGAATTTGTCACATCACCATGCAATAACTGGAAAGGGGCGTACCACTGTAATACAACTCAATTATCTGGTTGCACCTATAACCGAGAAGCTGAGGGGTATTGTCCCATTGTGAATTATAGCGGAGACCTCCCCCAGTGGGCCAGATATTTTCCACAAGCAAACAAAGGTACTGTTTCCATAAGCAAATCGAATATCCGACTGTGTTTTTATGAATGTGCACCATCTAACTAGGTCATTTTGAATCTTTAGCCAAGCTATTATCAGGATTTGGCCACACCGCATTTTCCAATGTTTAAACTATGTTTTCTTGAAGAATGATGAGATGATTATTTCAACAGTTTATCATCCAGTTTGATGTTGTGAATTTACAACAAAATGCATGATATACAATTGTTATTTTCTTAAGCATTTGTTTGTTCTCCATAATTTGGTAGGCCCTTCAATGTATGCTATCTATTCATATAATGCATCATCAGCTATATCTACCTTAAACCATATAACCCTAGTGTCTGCTTGTATGGGACACATATTTTGTTTCAGCTCCGCACTGGGTTGAGCCATCCGATTTGCTGCCAAAAAATGTTTAGTTGTGCAACAGTTGAGGATAGACATTGTACCTCTATTTTCAATACCATTCCAAATAGATGATGCTGGGTTGCACCCCAATAATGATGACCTATGACTTTTCACCTGAATTATTTTGTGTTCCATGTAACTTCTTAGTTCTTGGTAGAATTTTGAATTGTCTCTCACTAAACTGTAAGAGTTATTATATTTACATTTATGTTTGTAACCCTTCAGGTTCCGTAACCCTCCGTAACCCTTCGGGTTCCGTAACCTTTGTACTCTCTAGGGTTTTCTCTCTATATAAGAGACCCTAGCTCTATGGAATAAACACCTTGTTGGAGCATTTGTTGTATGCGCCCATTGTGTTGTAACAGGGTAAATGGATCCTGGAGGAGATCCATTTACCCCATCCATTGTTTAGTCCCACATCGTCCAGTGGTGGGACTTGGAGGCTCTGGAGAGGCTATATAAGGAGCCCCAGACCTCCTGTATCCATTGAGAAAGTCAATAGACAAACACACCCCGTTGAGGTAGGGTTCCACGTAAAAATCCCGCGTTCTTTTTCGTTATTTATCTTTTTCCATGTTACGCTTCTGCTTCCGATTTTCTAACATGGTATCGGAGCGGGTTGATTCTTGAGGATTTTTTTTTTAGTTCGAGATTTGAGAGTTTTTTTTTTGGGTTCTCTGGAACCCTAGCATTCCTGTAAGAGATTATTCAAGTTTTTTTTTATTCCGTGAAGATCTGTTCTCCACCGTTCTCTCGATCAAGCATCTCCTGATTGGAACTGCTCTAGGGTTTCTGTTCTTCATATTCCAGTTTTGCTCCGTCTGCATTCAAGATCTTGTTCTAATGTTGAAGATAGTCACCAGCCCCCGCTATCACGCCTCCAGGCAGAAATAAACACTCGCAGGATCGAATAATCCTATATGTGCCATCTCCATGCTATTCATAGATCGAAGAAGGAGATGGCGACACATGACACCCTTCTCATGCGGCTTCTCCAACTCGCGCAGCAGGCTTCCAGGCGACCTCGATCCCCTTGCCAACCCCCAGATCTCCTGGCTCGAGGCTCCAGAGAAGAGCATCTCCTTGCAATGCTCCAGTTGTAGGCGCTCAACACCGGCCCCGATCTTCTATCTCCTCCCTCCGAGAACTTGCGCACGAAACATCAAGGCGAGCGGCACTCCAAACGACACTGTGGCGCTTCACGATGCCGCAGCAGCCACTAGGGCTCCAGGCGGAGCCCTCCTCCATGCGCCATCACGCTCCCAGGCGGGCCCCAGGGGCGGCACGTACCGCGCGATCTCCTCAAAACCCCTCCGCAGATCAGAAGGCCGCAGGCGATGAGCCACTCTCTTCCCTCTCCAACCTCGCGGCGTCCCTCTCCTCCTTGCGCCGCCAGACATCCCGCCGCTCCATCGTCTTCTCGCGCGCAGGCACATCACAATCGTCGGCGTCGAAGCCTCCAAATCCAGTGATCCCGCGCCGCCCCAGTCCACCTCCATGTTCCGCATCAGACGCACCCCTCCCTCTCTTCTTCCAGCGCTGGCGGCGCGAGTCGATGCCCAACAAGGAGGCGGCGGGGCTTTTAAAAAAATAAAAGGGGGAAAAGGGTTCACGTGGGAACCCTAGTGATGTTCAGCCGCCTGGGCCTGTTGTGCCCGATGGCTATTTAAAAAAAATGCTGTAAAAGCATAAGTGGTGGAAGGTCATGTTGGCCAGTTTGTTAAAGAGAGGAGAAATGAGGGGGGCTAATACTTCCAGGCCCAAAAGTAGACCACGAGATATTGTTATAAAAAAACAAAAGAAAAAAAAGGCGCGTACAAGAAAAAGCCGTACGCATGATAAAAAAAATTCTTTGAAGAGTCGCATATACAAAGAAAAGCCGTGTGCATTTTAAAAATAATATGCAAAAGAAAAAAATCGAAAAAAAAATTTTCCATCAATATCGAGCTAAGAGTTTTTCATGTTTCCCCCCCATTCTATCTTGTCTTCTCCTAACTTAGTCGATGTTCATTTTTCGACAAGTATGGGAGAAAGGGGGAGTATATGTAGAGTCACAGGTCTGTTCATGATTCAGATTCCAGATTCAGATACCAGTCTCCAGACCAGCCAGTTGATCAGACTCTACAGTTCAGTTTCAGACTCGACGATCATGTTTCCGAGTCTCCAGTTTCAGACACGCACAAGTGTGCGGTCATTGTCAGATGAGCATATGTTGCCATCGTTTGTTCAGTTCCCCATCATTCTTGTTGTTGTTCAGCCAGAGTTTTCATGTGAGCCATAGGGACTCCAAAGCAGAGGACCATTCCCTTGAGGGCAAGGGTTTTTCATGTGGTATCATGAGGTACACCAGAGCAGTGCACCATTCTCCTGAGCCAGATGGGAGAGACTCAGTTCTCCGATGAGGAGACTTCATGCGCAGTTTCAGACTCGATGGTCAGATTCCGAGTCTTCAGTTGACTCACACTCCAGCCCGTTCGTCCTCCTCACCTGCACGACATGAGAAGCAACGTCCTCGACTGCAGCAATGTGCGCGTTGGGTTGATATTGTCTGTAGTGTCCTGTAGCATTGAGTTGAGTTTCTTTCTGTTTGTCCAAGCTGAGCATTTCATGCTCTAGCTTGAGGGGGAGGTGTTGGAGCATTTGTTGTATGCGCCCATTGTGTTGTAACAGGGTAAATGGATCCTGGAGGAGATCCATTTACCCCATCCAATGTTTAGTCCCACATCGTCCAGTGGTGGGACTTGGAGGCTATGGAGAAGCTATATAAGGAGCCCCAGACCTCCTGTATCATTGAGAAAGTCAATAGACAAACACGCCCCGTTTAGGGCTTCTCCCGTGGTTTCATCCCGCTCCTCACGGAGTAGGGTTCCACGTAAAAATCCCGCGTTCTTTTTCGTTATTTATCTTTTTCCATGTTACGCTTCTGCTTCCGATTTTCTAACACCTCATCCATTCCTCTTCTCAACATGGTATCAGAGCCAGCAATGGTCCTAGACCAAAGCCTAATACCCTAAATTCGCCACCACCACCAGCCCTCTCTCCGCCGACAAGGAGAGAGGGCTGGACCTCCTGCATCGCCTGTGTATTCTATGATCTCACGCAAGGCAGTCCAAGTCCCCAGCAGCACTAGTTGTCACCTCCAGCGGCACCTAAAGTGTCGCCCAAGGCTCCATCAGTTCCATCCGCACCTCCTACGTTGCCAACATCTCCTGGAGCGCCCCCCTCCAACAACCCTTGCTTCACTACGACTTATTTATCCCAATACAACTACTCAGATCATCTGTCTTCATCGAGCATCGACTTCTTCGTCAGGGCATATAATTCTTTTACGACCCGACTACTACCCCGCGCTGGACTTCTTCTACAACGATTCTTCTCCAGGTACGACAGAGATATGTTCCGGTGACCTACAGGCATGACGGAGATACGTTCCGGTGACCTGATATCGCAACGACTCTACAGGCATGACAGAGATACGTTTCGATGACCTGAAAGCCGCGAGACCCGTCCCTCTAGCGAGGTCTTCTACCAACAACGGACATATGTTCTTATGATGCTTCGTTTGTAGATGTGGTGTATACTTTTTCTTTTTGTTACAAGCTACAGCTTTCTCAGCTCCAGCTTGAGGGGGAGTGTAAAGAGTTATTATATTTACATTTATGTTTGTAACCCTTCGGTTCCGTAACCCCCCGTGACCCTTCGGGTTCCGTAACCCTTGTACTCTCTAGGGTTTTCTCTCATATAGAAGACCCTAGCTCTATGGAATAAACACCTCATCCATTCCTCTTCTCAACATGTAATAAATTTGTAAATGCTCATTGTGCAATCTATGAATAAATATGTAGATGCTCATTGTGCAATTTACTTCTTTGTAATGTGATTTAATGATTCTAGAGAAAACCCAATTTCTCTTATATGCAGATAAAGATGGAAATTATCAGGCTGTCTACATATAATTTGCTATTATAAAAAAATACAAATAGTTAACGTATAAAACCCGAATAACTAATAACATGAAACCTTTCTACTATTGCTAATAGAACATTGGACAACTGTGAAATTACATGTATCTTTTTTTTTGAAAAAAATTAGATGACTATGCCTAAATTTGAAGGCCGGTGCTGATGCCTTCTGGTTAAATGGGCATGCCAAGGAAATCTTGGAAAGTGAATAAATGGGTCAACATATGTGTTGGAAGGTGGCGGATGAAGATCGGTGTGGAGAGGGTGATTCTTTGATGCATAGAAGATCACATATCATTTTAATGGATAAGGATCTCTATTGTATAATTCTTAATAAAAGAAAAATGAACAAGAATAGATCTAGAATATAGAGGAGGATTCCATGTGATTACACTTGAATAGGGAATCACCATGCTTCATAGATTGCTGTGTTAACTTGATGGGCTTATTTACAATTCGGGATATGAATTTCACCAATTCCCAAGTGCTGATTTTACCATTAGAACCCACCCCAGTTTCAATCTTCTCACTTTGCACAATCGGACTAATTAAACTGCACAGTTAATTTGTGGTTAGCCTTATATCTCAAGTTCAGCCTTCAGTTAGTAGTAGTTGTTGCCGGTAATGGTGCCCATTGAACCGTGTTAGGAAGATTTGCCTCTGATAAGAAGGGCCTGCTGCATCCCATCTTTGGACTCCACCATCTTGTCTTAATTTTTTTTAATAAGTGCCAAGGCCTTAAATGTCGGTTTCGGTCACCATTTCGGTATCGACCAAAACAGAATTTCGATGAATTTCGGTGAATTTCGACCGAAATTTCGGTCATTTCGGTCATTTTTTGTACTAGGACCCCCATATTTCGGTCATTTCGGTCATTTCGGTTGAATTTCGATTTCGACTGGATGTCGTTATCGACAGAAATTCGCCCGAATTTCGTTGAAATTTGAGGCCATCTACATCTCTGTTTCTCAGACCTTAATTAGGGATCAGAAACAAAATGGAAACATCAACAAAGTATTTGGGTTGGCGACTTATTGACGCGCAGTGATAACCACAAAAATCTGGTAGTTATGCTCATGAATGGGAAGTTGATAGTGAAAATGAAACTTGTTAAGTATCTCAGTGTTTGAGGGCTTTTGGTAGTGCATGCGGGTTGTATTAATCCATGCATTACCTCGGTTAAAAGAGTATCCTCTTTTTTTTAAAAAGGGGTGCTCATGAGGAAAGTCAAGATGAGGTATCGGACAAGTTTGGAGTCAGATCCTGTGCAGATGATCTAAGAGATGCAGCATGCATAGCAGGGGTAATGCTTCTGCAAGGAGTACTGTTGGCAATGGGAGTTGGTATTGGAACTGTCAGAATGGAAAGATAGAATGAATGCGCGAGTCCATATCATTTTTATTTGTTTCCTTCTTGTACAGTGTCATTAATATGTGTGCTTTTGTCACGTGGAATTGGCAAGCCATGATGGGGAAGTAATATTAGTAGTACCTCCTATTTACTTCGTCAAATTTATGGGCTGCTTCTGCTGTATCGATTCATTAATACTTTACAGTTGGAATGCTATCCGGGCAAACTGATCTTTGATGTTTCGTTGGTGGTGCTGCAGGTGGCCAATCGTCCCTGGCAGACTACTGCACCTACTTCGTTGCTTATTCTGATGGCTCATGTACCGATGAAAACAGTGCAAGAGCTCCTGACAAAATGTTGGGTGAAGTGCGAGGTGGCAGCTCCAGGTTAGCTGAGAGCCTTCTACGGCAATTTTTTGTTCTTCGCAAGCAGTTTTTTTACCTGATTATATTGCAAAATTATTGATTCCAGGTGTATGGCCTCGTCTTTGGTTCGTAGTGGATTTGTTCGAGGGTCTATGACCCAGGGGAATGGGTGTTATCAGCATAGATGCGCAAACAATTCCCTTGAGGTGTGTATGCCTACTTAATGTTCGTTCTTTGATGAGCTGTCATGATACGATGGACAAGAATTTTATGTCAGTTATTAGTATTCATGGAGAAAGTTATTAAGCAATGCTTGCTCTGATTGGTCTTCCTTCTGATATATTTTTCGATGACATTTTCTCGTCTTTTAGAAGTTGATTCCGCATTCAATATCTTGTAGCTTCCAGCATATAGACAAGATACATGAACTGCTTTCCTAAACAAAAGATTCATGAGCTGGTTGTGTTTTGCCAATTCGTAAATAAGAATTGTTTAATATTTCCTTTTTAAAATATCATCGAGGTTCAGAAAAGGAACTATGACAGGTAATGATGACCGGTTTATTTATCTCAAGGATTTTTAAATGTAATCCTTCACTTCTACACATGGACAAATGGAAATACTACACGTGTTTACTATCCCTTCTGTGTAGAGGTTGACCAATTTCTACACAAACAAACCCACTCATATCTGTGCAAATTAATAAAGGGATTGATTGCATAATTCCTTGTTGTCAAAGATGAAGAAGCCTTACTATTAATTAAACACTAGAAAAAATTATGATCACTATAAAATGCATCACCACTAGTCGATGGAACATATAAGCATACTTACAAGATGGGCACCGACTTACAATTGTAAGCAATAAACATCGACTACACATAATAATGCACTTCACACGAATCGCATTAGTGAGAAGTGAACAATATAAATGCAAACACGATTTATATAAAATACAAGATTCACAATCATCCTTATATATTGTCAATAAAAAACCACCAAATGGTGTCCACATCTCCAATCACGACAAGGATCAAGT
Source organism: Ottelia alismoides (assembly GCA_037367405.1). NCBI lineage: Eukaryota > Viridiplantae > Streptophyta > Magnoliopsida > Alismatales > Hydrocharitaceae > Ottelia > Ottelia alismoides. Next base: position 47,344 of record JAZKJV010007886.1, on the reverse strand, counting down.
CTCCCTCTCCCACATGCTCAAATAGTGGGAGATTTGACTGCAAAACATTTTCCATGAAGGTCTTGTGCCCCGAACGACCACCTCATTTTTAAGAAGCCAAATAGTCCTGATCACCCTCAAAAAATGTCATGTCGCTTTTGTGCCATCTTTCCTCCCTGAAAGATCGCCAAAACGTATTCGCAGAAGATTCATCTCGCCAAGGGATGTTCAAACTCCTCCACATCTCCCATGCCAATGAGGAGCACAGGAAAATCAGAAGCTTGATATCCTCTTTGCCAATCCCACAAAGGGGTATGTATTGTAATCTGTCAGTAATCATTTTCTTCTTTACACCTTAGTAACGATATGTTCCTTTCTTGTCAAGCACATCAAGATCTTGATCTTCTTTAGCACCTTAGCCCGCCGCATGCATCTGCAGTTATGAAGTAGCATGCAGTCACCTGTACTGCTGCCAACGTAAATCTTTTCATAAATACCAGCCACCAAAAACTTCCCGTCCAACACGTAACATTCCTGAGACCACTCACTGGGTTAAAATGAATGCATAAAGCAAATGAGCAAGTGACCGTGTACTAAAATATAGGAAGGAAATCGTTGGATTCTTTTTTTACGGGTTTAAGACCGTATGTATAGGGCGACTTCTGGTAGAGTACTAGAATATATCATTCTGAAGTCAGAACACTGTGCTTCAGTAATAGAAATTGAGCTTCTCGATTCCGTTAAGTAAAGGCTATATCGCAAGCATGCACCTTTGCAATTGATCTCCCATATCATATAGATGTGAGGTGGCCCATTCTTCACACTGTATTTGTGGACAGTCCTATTTTTTGAATACATCATCCACTCTACTGCCAAACATACATGTATGCTAACACCATCATCCGCTTGTCTCTTTTTTCAGGTTGCGGTTGACGGTGTATGGAAAACTTGTCCTGAAGGTGGTGGTCCTATTCAATTTCCCGGCTTCAATGGTAAAGCAATTTTTTGTTATTATTGTGAAACATGTGAAGAAAATGTAGATGTTATTTGCCCTCAATTTCTTGTCCCTGGTTATTGCAGGCGAACTAATCTGTCCGGCTTATCATGAACTTTGCGGCTTGTCTCCATTAACTCTGCATGTCAACTGTCCCAGTTCTTGTAGTTTCAACGGTGACTGCATCGAAGGAAAATGCCGCTGTTTTGTTGGATATCATGGGCATGATTGCAGCAGACGTAAGTTCAACTATGTAGTTGGATTTCTGCGACTCGCAAAACATTCTATTTATTTGTTTAACAATCTGTAACTCACTGCAGGAGCTTGCCCTGATGATTGTGGTGGACACGGGATGTGCCGTTCCAATGGTATTTGCGAGTGCGAGACTGGATGGACCGGTGTAGACTGCTCTACAGGTAGTTGCTTTGAACTTTGTCGTTGATATTTATTATGGGATGTAACCACTACATCCGAGATTTATGACTATGCTCGTACTGAGAAGAGATTGTCACATGCAGCTGTTTGCGATGAGCAGTGCAGTTTACACGGTGGAGTCTGCGACAACGGAGTCTGCGAATTCCGATGCTCGGATTACGCAGGTTACACATGCCAGAATAGCTCGATGTTGTTATCGAGCCTCTCGATTTGTAAAGACGTGCTCTTCCAGGACTCAGTGGGCCAACATTGTGCTCCCAGCGAGCCAAGTATCCTGCAGCAGCTCGAAGAGGCTGTAGTCACACCAAATTACAATCGTCTAATACCCAGCGGAAGAACCTTATTCAGCATCCTCGACAACGGCTTCTGCATAGCAGCCGCGAAGCGGCTTGCTTGCTGGGTACGCTTCCCCTTGCACCACCGAACGAATAAAACTAACTAGATGCGGGATGCCCACTTAAATGTTTCTTACCATTGGATTTCGTTTGCAGATCTCGATACAACGGTGCGATATGGACGGGGACAACAGGCTGAGGGTGTGCCACTCTGCCTGCAAGGCGTACAACTCGGCCTGCGGTGCGGGTCTAGGACTGCTCAGACCAGACCCTTTTCAGCGAGGAGGGGGAGGGGCAGTGCACCGGGTACGGTGAGATCCGGCCGTGGTGGATGCGCGGCTTCAGAGATATTTACAGTAGAAGCTCCCATTCACAGAGGTAGTTTGGTGGTTAGCCCCTAAAGTCAGATAAAAGTATCTGTAAATTGTTAGTGTTGTCCTTTTCTTCTTCTTTTCTTCAGCTTTGTATCCATTTTTATTTCTTCTAAGGTTTCTCTTGATTAGGGAGGATAGGAAAGAAAAAAATCGCTCTCTTTTGTCATGTGAGATGATGTGATGTAATGGGTGGTCCATTTTTATGGATTGGGCTAAGGCAACATATAAGGCCCCAATGGAAGGCCGTCTCGATCATCAGTGTCCCGTAAGGCGACGCCGATTTGGACCTCTACTTAGTTGAGTCTATCTAACATTTTGTCTCTGATGTTCATGATGTGAGGTTATCGTCGTGTTTCGATATGCCATTTGCAAGTAGGCTGGTATCCACAAAAATTAAACTTTATATGAGATTAACTATAATATCAAGTCGCTAATCTTCCCATGATCATCAGGAAAATTGTTAACAGAATGATCAGACCAACTGCCACATATGAAAAGTTATTTCCGATAACTAAAACAAGCAGTACCCGTCGTCAGTTGCCTTTCTTCCTTGCTGGGATCTAAGGGAGCTCCAATTGACGACGAGCACGAAAGGTTGCTGCTTGTTCTATAACTGTGATTGTACATCGACCATGTGTGTACGTCACGGGGATCATTGCTTTCTTGGTTTCATTGATCCCTTGTCCTTGGCCGCCGCTGCCTCCGGGTGTGGTGTTGCCTGTCTTGTCACCTACGGCGGCACCGTCACCGGGAGTCGCCATGGTGAGAGAAGACGAGAGGTGCTGGTTTTTTAGAGGGGAGGGGGAAGATCTTTTGTAGATTTAGGTTCAGGTGTTGGATTCAAAAACAACGGTTGTGATCTGAAAGCTGATGCGCTGTGGTTGAAGCACTCCTGATCGTAGGATCGTAATCTGATGATCAGGATCAAGTTCCATTCGTGCGCATTGGGGATTTGGCCTCTCGAATCGCGACCAACAGCAACGGCCTTAAATTTTTCTTTAGGATAATTGATGGGGATAATAGAAAGATTTAGGATGACAGAACACGAAATTACATCTTTTTGACGATATTTTACGTTATAGGACATAACAAAAAAAAGTAATTACGTAGATAAGATATTTTCGACGCTGTTGTTAGTTAAGCTATAATCCGAAATATATTTAAATAATATAATATTTTTATTTGTTAAAAATAACCTTTTCTTATATACTTCAATTCACAACGAATAATAAATTTCTTGCTGTGTCGTTGTCAGTGAATCATATGGCAATGATTTAATATCAATTTTGTTATGATTTTTTGAGCTAAAGTGTTGCTAAAACAACCATTTTCAAGACAATAAAAATAAAATAAACATAGATCAACAGATGTTTCCTATTAATACGGAACCATCGGTAACTATATAGTCTTGGAAATTTAATTAGCCGAGAACCATACAGCATAAAAGATAGATTTTGCAATAAATAATAGATGATTTTGGAGTAAATAATAGTAATCGTTCCGTATTCAATGATGCCCCAAGTATCTGTAAATAAAACAAGGGGCATCCTTAACTTTGGGAATGAGATCTTGTAATTGTGAAGATCGCCCTGATATGTTCATATATAGATAGAAATCAAATACGGCATGTTTGTTGTAAAATTTTTTTGGAATTTATTTATCAACCAAGTCAGTCCAACTTGTTTTATGTATTATGTTAATAAATATTGTTTACAATACTATTTATTGTTAGCTTACAAAGATATAAATATGACGCATTTTTTGTTTTTTTATTCATTTTGTTTCCTGCTTTTTCTTTATTTGTTTAGTTTTTGCTTTAACAGTAGGTTCTATTCATGAGGATCTTTGTGCGAGGAATTGTTATTTCTAGGTACTTGTTAAGGATTTTAGGTCAAAATGAAAGTACAAAGTAGATGAACAAAGTAGATGACTAGTATTCACAGCGGTGTCAAACACATGCCTTTAGGGGGCGTTCATTTGGGGGTTACCCTCCACTTTGAGGGGGTTATCCCTCAAAACTCATATCTCTAACCCTCTAGTGGAGTCTACTCTCTGTTCATAAAAAATATTATACCATCATATATTCCAAACTTCAATACAATCACATCACAACAACTACCCATTTCTTCAAATTTCAATACAATAATATCACAATAACTACACACTTTTTCAAATTTCAATACAATCACATCACACAGACCTTCCAAATTCTAAACCCACCAACCAAACATCAAAACACAAAAACGGGTTATCCTCCCCCGGATAACCTACGAACTAAACACACCCTTAGTAAAAAAGAATATGATTTTATCGGGGATCGATTAGTCACCATTTGATGGGGGAGTTTCCAAGGTGAGTGGAGGAGTGTGTGTGGTGATGACTGATGAGAGGGACAAGTGTGCCGAACAAAGTCTACAAGCTTGAGGGAAGGGTCGTGGCATGTGATGGGAGCTCCAAAATTTCAAATAACGAGTAGTTTATGAAGAGAGCAGCAGATTAGCAGCATATTTGTTGCATAGCATGCAACAAGAGGGAAAAACGAGTGAGGATCGTATTGTAGATGACGACGGAACTCTCTAGTTGCGAGAGATGTAGTGTGGTGTCAAGAAGCATAATACTCTATTGTGCAAGCACGCTAAAATGAAGCATGTCTAGAGCACCAAGTGACATGTGCGACACCTCGAAACAATGAATTCTCGAGGGAGGAGCTTGAAACAAATTTGGATGGATTAGTGCAAACTCAAGACGATGTATAGATCATGACTAAACTCAGCTCAACAAGGAGATTATTATGATTAAGAGTAATGTTAGGATTAGAAATCCAAATGCAAGCGTGCTCCTACTCCTCATAAGATACGGGTTGTATTCTATATAGAGTTTTTACATGAATAAGACTATGGTTCTCGTACTCGGGTTATATATAACGGGTGGAGGCATTACCACCTTGGAACCATGCGAGATGGAGAGAAGAAAGGAAGAGAGCAAGACAAATTTTTTCTCTGGAATCATGCCAGGTGGTGAACCACCTTGGAGCCGTTTATTTTGACGAAGGAAATGCTCTTTTTTCTAAGGGCCCGTTCGGTAGGAGAATAAGCAGGAATAAGGATGGGGGATAAGGGTTTATTCTCCGTTCGACTGGAGGATAAGAATAAGGAGAATAAGGTGAAATAAAGATAGACAAGATGAGATAAAGATAGAAATAAGAGTGCAATAAGATGGAATAATGGGGAATAATCGTATCACTGGGAACCGTATCGGGAGGAGAATTGACTCCTTATTCCAGGGCCTATTCTCCAACCAAACATGGCCTAAGAAAATATAAAAGATACAGATAAGTGAGATAAAAGTAGCGTGGAGATGTTTTAAATGTTATACTGCATTCATATATACTTGAACCCGTGATTGGGCCTAGAACTGGGATTATGCTGAGAGAGGTAAATCGACCAATTTTCAGCTCTAGTTATCCCCTTACCAGATAACCAACCAACAACTTATGGCAAAAAGCAAAACCAAATATTTAATTAATCGTGGTCAATATGGGGCCTGCCGATAAGGGAGATGGCAATGCCATCCACTTGTTTCTCCCCTCCCTCCTGTGTGGCTCTGGAGCTGGATAATGTAACACCCATACCCCTAAATATAGTCCCACATCTAAAATTCACAAAGTGTGAGAGTGGGTTATAAACGGTGGGGACTACTACTTGACAATTTGGGCTTAAGCATTTTGAGTGGTTGTCTACAGACCCATTTGGGTCCGAACCCAACAACTTGTTAGGACCGATTTTCTTCGATAACGGACCGGTGACCTAAGTCCGGTACGTTACAGATAGCCTCATCCACTTGCCATCCAACGGCAACCAGGGGCTTCCCACCCTTCCACTTGAACTGATGGGGGCCTATATAAAGGGTAGGGTGGGTGCTATCCCAATGCCATCAAGTAGTAGAAGCACATCAAAGGGAAGAGGAGTAGAAGAAGAAGAGACCAACATGGCCTCATCTATGATGCTCTCTGCTGCCACCGCCATCTCGGTGGCTCAATCCAACATGGTTGCCCCCCTTCACCGGCCTCAAATCCATGACCTCGTTCCCCACCTGCAAGGCCAATGCCGACATGTCCACTCTCCCAAGCAACGGCAGCAGAGTTCAATGCATTCAAGTATCGCCTTCTCCTTCTTCTTACTGTCCTCGTCTATATTTTTATTTATGAATTTATTGACATAATTTTATGAAAAATTGTCATTGTGGTTAATTAATAGTCTTACATGAATTACCGGAGGGCAAGAAGAAGTTCGAGACCCTCTCCTACCTCCCCCCGCTCACGACCGAACAACTCATTCAAGTATCTGCTCCGCAGCAGATGAATCCCCTGCTTGGAATTCTCCAAGGCTCACGCCAATCTTTACCTCTAGCTAGCTTAAGTTGAATTGATATCGATGCGAATTGCGTATGTGAAATAAAATAAATACTTGGTGTATGCAGGAAGGATTCGTGTACCGTGAGAACCGCAGATCTCCAAGGTACTACGATGGGAGGTACTGGACCATGTGGAAGCTGCCGATGTTTGGATGCACTGACGCAGCCCAGGTGGTGGCTGATGTCAAGGAGGCGAAGAAGGCGTACCGTGACTACTTCGTCAGGATCATCGGATTCAACAACAAGCGCCAAGTCCAGTGCATCAGCTTCATGGCTTACAAACCACCTGCCAACTAAGTTGTTGCTTTATCATAAATATATATCTATATTTATATATCTTTGAACGATGAGATGAAAGAACACATCACTGCCATGGTGTGCGTGTGTAAATTTTATGTCTTCCTTTATGTTCAGAGTTTCTGGAAGAGAAAACAGGTGAATGTTTCAACAATTTCGTAGCACTCTTAGTTTTTCAACATTTAAAAGCAATTGCTGATCGTTTCAGCTTCTAAACTTTAGCAAGCGGCGCGAGTTGAACGTCAGCAAGCACCCAATTAGCAAAGCTACTGTTCCATTGAAATCGAAATCTCAAACCTTCATTGTGATCGTGAATTTCATGATATTTATACACGTATTCTGACCAACAAAAACTACTTTTAGAACCCATAAAAAAACTACTTTTAGAATCCAGAAAAAAACTGATCAAGAAACGAAACAAAACCATTATCAAGAACTAGATACCCAATTGCCATCGTTAATGGCATCGATCTGGAGGATGGGTTTGCGGAGGAGAGCCCTTTTCCTTATCTTCTTCTTCTTGAACATCGTTATCATTAGCTGCTGCCTCTCCTTGTGCATCGACAGGGCCTTCGAAATTGGCGGGTATCTCGACTGCGGGTGCTGGTACCTGGAGATCACCAAGCCCGATTTCTTGAATGCAAAATGTTGTTGCTTCTTCAGCGGAGGTGAACTTTATCGTGACCCTTATGCCACCTTCGTAGTACGTCACCGGGAACAACTTTTGCTCGCTCTCATTGCTTTCTAGTGCTCTGCCACCATCACCGCAGTCACGACCCGGTGCCGCAATTGTAGGAATGTGGCGGAAGTGGAGGATGAATGGAGTGAGATGAGAAGTTTAATTATAGAGGGAGAGCAGGGGCGGGGATCCATGTATGTTCAAGCAACTGTTTCAGTTAGAGGTCGTTGTGTTCATCGTTGGTATGGTCCGATAAAGTCCAAAGAAATAGATTGGGGACTCGGATTTGGTGCTTTTGGAGACGAGATAACGATTTTTGTAAGAAATTATAAGACATTATACCGGGAATCTAGAAAACAAGCTAATAGTTGCTGCAGTTTTATTCAAAAAATCTATAAGCTGGGAAACAAAACAGATGGAGACAATAGCCGTGAATGTGAACATTACAGATCCAGATGAAATCACAAAATCATCTTTACGTTCCACATGAACAATCGTCAATCAACGTTGCAGATCTTCCCATGACATCCACGTAACTTCTCACCGAGCACGAAAACTAGAAACAGAACGATCAGACCAATTACTTTCAAGAACTAAAATCGTCCAACACCGTCGTTCTTCGTGGCGAATCTAACTGGGATCTTTCGGTGCAAAACGGGATTTCTTGCGAGGAGACCCTTCTGTGTTGTAAGCCGCGCCTCGTCCTCGCACACCTCGTGGGGCTCTTGGAGCAATGGGGGGACGCGATGACGGTCGCCATCCTTGCACAGGCGGCTGCTCTGCCGTGGCAGTAGGCGGAGCCAACACTTGCGCGGTGGAGCTCGGGGAGGGATTATCCGTGATCCCCCGACGACTGCGGAAGGCCGCTGCTTGTCCCTCTGTGTTGAACATTATCGTGACTGTGCAGCGACCGCTTACGAACGTCACAGGGAAAGCCCCTTCCTCCTCCTCGTCCGACTCTTCCTCTTGGCTGCGACTGCTGCTGCCTTCGCCGCCGCTTGCCGCCATTGCACTGAAGGGAAGTGGTGGTTGGAAGTTGGCGGGACCTTTTGTAGATTTGAGTTTGGCCGTCGGATTAGAAGATTCGGATCGTGTACTTAACTGTTTCTGTTGAGGTCGGGAAGCTGACGTGGACATATACTATTGGTCAGAGAGTGTACCGACGTAGCGGGTTTATTGAGATTATCCAGTTTTTTTAATGGTAAGTATGATTTCTATTTTTTATTCAACTTCACAAAATGTGCAAAATAACGCCACCCTGGCTTACAATTGCACAAAATCAGTATAAAAAATCAAGTATTTTAATTTTGATGTATTAGTTATTAAACAAATAATTAAACGGAAAATATAAAATATCTTATAACAAAAACCTATGAGATCGAATATTGAGAATAATATATATTTAATTATTCTCTATGGATTTTTGAAAGAAAAATAATTATCATAATATTTTCTAAATATAAATTCCTTTTGGATTAATTTTTTAGGGTATAACTTATACATGCACCCTCTTCGTTTCTTTTAGCAATAATCATTTTAAGTAGATAACATACCTTTTAGCATAAAATTTCTAACTAGCAACAGTAGATTTTACCTTGGATCAATCTGTTCACTTAATTTCTTAAACCAACTAACTTATAATGGATTTCTACCCAAACTATCATTTTGAATATCCATTTTTTAAGATCAACCTATAGAAGAGATTAATTTTTCATCCAATCTCACTATTACTTATACAGATAAAAGATTTAATTCTTGATCTCAAAAAAATTAAAATTTCTAAAAAAAAATCACTTATGGTCAAGTTTCATATATTAATCATTGGTCATATTTATTATCAAGTAAGTGGTCAAATGCATATATATTTTTTCTCATTGTATTTTCTTCATTGACATAATAATATTTCTAGTTATTGTATTTTCTGGTATAATGGGGCGTTTGGGGGATTCGAACCTTGGTCTGTAGCATGGGGGAGCCACTGCTCAACCACCAGACCAATTTAAATGAAAACTATAGATGATATAATTTATCCTTCACAACTATTGTTATATGACGAATAGAGGAGGGGGAATATCCAACTCATCTGCATATAGCTTATATGTTCATCTCCTCCAGCTACTCATTTGCCTTGAAACTTTAACCTGCATGTGTTCTAATGGCATAGCCAATCGCATTCATCTATCCCAAAACAGATAAATGGCTAAAAAGGTGATGAACATATAAGTGACATACAACTCAACAAAATACTCCTTTTTCCCTAATGAATATGATCACGTCATAATTGATAGACATATTTTTTTAAAACCTTGTACCCCTTTCTCAAAAATATTCTGACTCTGTCCGTCCCTGACCTAACATTCAATACTTTTAATGAAATGATCCTCAGAAAATCTATTAAAATCTATTATGGGGGAGAAAATTCAACATATAAAGAGAGCCGACTTTCGATTGTCATACTTTAATAATAACAAATAAATTATCTTTCGATTTGAATCATTAATTGATCCAGCTACTTTTATCTCAGCACGAAAGACATGTAGTAATATTGAACTTATACCTTATCAAGGAAGTATACCTAGTAACAACACAATATTTTTGTGTGTGATAATCTTCAAGGTTGTTTTTCAAAAGGTTCATGCATCATATTCAGTTTCTTGAGTGTGTTCAGGCAATACATTCCTTTAGTTTTGGTTTATTATAAGACTCACGTAGATGTTATTCTTCAAGGATGAACAATTAACATTCTACCATAAAGTTCGAACCTATTGAGAGATAACACCCTTCCTATACTTGCAACCACACATACTCGTGCTTGTAGGGTTAGACTACATGCATAATCATGAATTGATAATGTCAAACAGTTTTTGAGATGACTTGTTCTTACCACATTGAACCAACTTTTCAGAATTTTCGATTATTTAGATTGTATTTTTGCTATAAATGAACTCCCAATAGGTTTTAATCTCATTCTAAACTTTGAATTTGGGACTATCTATCTGCCAAGTTTTATGGCCGATGACAAATTATGTTATCTTTGGATCGTATAACATTTACAATCATCACACCTCAATAAATTGAATCCCTTCAAATTTGAAGTTGGATTTGAACGTGTCTTCATATTTTTGTTTAATTTTTAAATGTTTAATCTTGATAATTGTGTGTATTAAGATTGTAGAAGCTGTTTGTCTACCGTGAAAATCTTAGAAGGAAGCTTTTTAACCATTCAATTTCAATTCCAATCGTGTTCAAAACACACAACTCAACAACAAATAGTTCATGTTAAAATAATCTACTTTATAGATCTGGACATCTAAGAGACTATATTGATATTAAATTAAGGTCAAGAGATACCATGTAGCATTCATACACTTTGACTTCTCATTTTTCTCTATCTAGTTTGTATCATCAAATCAATTTCTAACTCTAAACACTATAAGAAAAAATATCTTTTTACTATTACAAAAGTGCAACTATATGTACAATTAATGCAATCACATTTTAAATTGTGAGCACATTGTGATTACATGCAACTGTGATGTGGTCCCAAATGGTTGTGCTTCGATATGCAATTACATTGTCGTCACATTACGATGCTCACTTTTAAGTATGGGTGCTAATCAAATCGAATACCTTCGAATCCACCAAGATTCTAATTCAAATCATTATAAAAAATTTGAATCTGAACTTTGAATTTACTTGGTGGATCTCTAATTCTCTTGGTTCTTCTCTTGATTGATTACACTCCAACCTCAATGGTCCTATTTATAGAGGCCAATGTAGTACATTAGAACAAGTGATGGCTTCTTAAAGAAGACAGTTTTGGAAACGACTTCTCAAGGAAGCCGACAATAACTTCTCAAAGAATTCAACTTAGAAGTGGCTTCTCAAAGAAGCAAAGATAAGGATTTCTCTAGAAGCTTGCTTATTTAGAGAAGAAGTTGATTTTTAAAACTCCCCCTCAACATCGACTCTTCGCATTCTGTTGTCTTCGAAAATACTCGACCTTTGTTGTGCTGAGTCCTTTTGTAAATATATCTGCTACTTAGTCTTCTGTCGTTATCGACTTCATCTCAATCTCTTCTTCTAGCACATTCTCTATCAAGAAGTGATAGTGAACTTATATGTGCTTGGTTCTTGCATGAAATATTGGATTCTCAGCTAACTTGATAGCAGATTGATAATCACAGTATAAATGGTCTGGATAATCAATTGGTTGATGAAGATCCTCCAGTAGTTGATTTAACCAAGTACTTTCTTGTGTTGCCTTAGCTGCAACTCTTTACTCGACTTCAGTTGTTGAAAGAGAAACAGTTTGGTTGTCTCTTGTTACACCACAAAACTACTCCTGAGCCAAGGTTGAAAACATAGCATGTGGTCGAACGCCTTGCATCATGGTCGCCGACATAATCAGCATCACAATAGCCCTTATGCTTGCATTGCTCTCCTTTCTTATAAAGATCCCATAATCCATAGTTCCACTCATATACCTCATTATTCGTCTTATTGCTTCTAGACGAGGCCTCCTGGGATTTGCATGAATCAGCTAACTACTCCAACAACAAAGGCTATGTTTGACCTTGTCATGGTTAGATAGATCAAGCTACCAACCAATTACCGATACATGATCATATCTTCTAATACCCTGCTTTCTTCAGCACAAAGTTTAATACTTGCCTTCATCGGGGGTGATATAGGCTTGCAGTGTAGCATACCATACTTTTGTAGAAGATCCTTAGCCTATTTGTGCTGATGTAGAAGAATCCCATCATTAGTACGTTTCACTTCGAGGCCAAGAAAATGATTGTGCTCGCCTAGCTCTTTCATATGGAATCTGAATATCTGATGAATAGATTATCCCAATTTCTCTTAATCTCTTCCACATCATCTCCTGTAATGATCAAATCATCCATGTACATGAGTACTGTGGATAACTTCTCATCTTTTATATTTACAAAGAGATTGGAATCCGATGGAGCGACTTGATACTCGCATTGCAACGGTAACTTTGCCATCTTTCCATATCAACCCTAGGTGCCTGCTTCTGACCATAGAGTGCCTTCATCAGCTTGCAAACATATTGAGGATGACTCTTATCTTTGAGTCCTCTTGGCTGCTATATATAAATATCTCGGTCTAGCTCTCCATGAAGGAATGCCTTCTTTACATTCTTTTGCCACAACTTCCAAGATTTGCTAGCTGAAAATGCTAGCAATACTCTAATCATTGTCATTTTTGCGAATGGGCTAAATGTATCCTCATAATCCAGCCCATATTGCAGAGAGAATCCTTGGGCGACTAGACGAGCCTTATATCTGTCCACGGTTCCGTCAGGATGAGTCTTTATTTTATAGACCCACTTGCATGATATTGGATTCACATCTTCAGGCTTTGCTACGAGATCTCAAGTTCTATTCTCTTGTAGTTCCTTCATTTCCTCCTCCATTGCTTATTTCCATTTAGTGCTTCCAAATGCCTCCTCAAATGTAGATGGTTCTTTCGATGCTTCTTCTTGAGCGACTGCTGCAACTGCATACTTGAGATTTGGCCTCTTGAGTATGATGGTTCTTCTTAGAGGTACAACTAGATCCTCTTTGATCTCGTGCTGGATGGGATGGACTTCTTCTACAATTGGCCGACGAGCTCCACTCCTCCAAGGACTCACCATATCGTCTGATGTCTTATCTTCTTGTTGGATCTCCTCAAGCCTTTCTTCCAGCTGATCTTTCTAGGTCTTCATGTCTCGTAAGCTAATTTATTGAGATGACCACCATGATGATGCTTCATCAAAGGCAACATTTCTTGATACTTAGCACTTAGAGTGATATGATCACAACATCTGCAACCATTCCTTCCATTATTGTATCCGACAAAAATGCATCTTACTGCTTTTTTGTCAAACTTGCTGCGAAAGTTGTCAAGAATGAAGACATAACAAATAGATTCAAATACTCAAAAGTGACTTATAGTTGACTTAAATCATGTTAGCTTCTCAAAGGAAGAGAAGAATCTCAACCTTACCTGAGGTAGCTGATTAGTTACACCAGCTTCTGTCTTCAAGCATTCTGCCCAAAATCTTTGCGGAATGCTCTTTGCATGCAATAAGCTTTGACAGATTTATGCAAGATGGCGATTTTTCCTTTCTACTACTCCATTTTGTTTTGGCATGCTCGAACATGTCAGTTGTCTTCTGATTCAGCTTGCTTTTAGGTAATTGGTGAATTCTTTTGAGATATATTCTCCACCATTATCAGATTTCAAGCACATGATCCTTCTTTTGATTTCTTTCTCAACTTTATCTCTAAATTCCTTGAACTTAGAGAAAACATCATACTTTTCTTTGAGAAAGTAGAGCCATGCGTACCTTGAGTAGTCGTTGATAAATGTCACGATATATCGCGTACCATTGATCAATGGAGTCTTGATTGGCTCAAACACGTTTGAATGGATCAACTCCAATGGCTCTTTGGCTCGATACTTTGACTCCTTGTAAAGCAGCAGATGGGACTTATCGTAGTGACATCCAGCGCATACTGTGTCGTTCTCGAACATCTAGTTGCAGGAGACCCTTGAGCATTGATTTCTGCATCATTATCTTAAGCGTTTGATAGCTCACATGTCCAATCCTAGCATGCCAAATATCCACTATCTCATTTTTTATGTCTTATCTATGTATGTAATTCTGTTGACATAATGTAGATAGACTCAATTCTTCTTCCCTCCATGATGGCAGTATCAGGTAACTTGAGGTTCTGATACACTCGTACATCCTTAGGCCCGAACACCACATAATGTCCTGCCGATGAATATGCATTTCATCATCTTCATTCATTTATTTTAGCTTAAAATCCTTTATAAAACACGTGTAATTATAACTAGTTTCATTCTTTTACTAACTCTAATTACTGTGTAAATATTGCATATTTATCACTATTTTAACCTAAAATAAATAAATAAATAATGTAAAAATAAAGAAAATAAAAGTATATATATATGTAATAGGTACATGCTGAATCAGACCTCGAGAGTAGGTCAAGATTTGAGTTGATCGACAAGGAAGAAAGTAGGAGGAGATAAGGCCTAAATACCAGAAAAATCCAGAAAATTAACTTATCACATGTATATAAGGATAACCTGTACAATATTATTTATATTACACATTCTTTCATTATTTTATTCATTATCAAATTCTAATAATAATTATTCCTTCTTGAAATTTGTGAATAATTTTTTTTGTAAATAACAAAAATAATTGCAATTAAAATCTATATGTATATTGTGTAAATCACATCACTCTCCAAAAGCCACAAAGTACAAACTTTTAAGATCAATATCTTCTCCACTCGAACTCCAAATTCATAAAACTTACTTTCATTGTACTCCAAATTAAATTATCTTTAAGATGGAGGTGATTTCATAAAAATCAGAGTTAAGGTGTGAAATATGGCCAAAGGGGCACTATTGTATAACATACCTATATACACTATGTATATTACTTAATTATTTATTTCCTTATGGATATTTGTAAATATTATATTTTTATTTAATTATGCATACTATATTTAACTTATATAAAATATAAGTAAAAATCACAAAATAAAAAATCAATAAAAATAAAATCATCTATCTAATATATATATCACCATGTATATATTGTACTTATACCTATTTAATTGATCTAATAAATCAATTCTTACAAATCAAATAAAAATACAATTAAAACCCTTGTAAATTTTGTAAATAAATAAAATATAAAATCATATATACAATTGTTAAAATAATTAATAAAAATAAAAATCTTGTATATATAGGCATACACACCTATAAATAACACCTTGTATTTATTTTATCCCTTGTATATACATTATTTAATTAATTAAAAATCACTAAAATTAACTTTAGTTTATGCTTAATATTTTTTATTTACATTATTAATTAAATAAATTCTTTTTGATTTTAATTCATTTATTTAGTTTTGATTTGCTGTTTTGTCGTTTTCCCTATTTTGTCTGCATCTTCGGTACGCTCTGATTGGCCAAACCTGGGTCTGTTGACCCGGCATCAACTCCCCAGTCTTCGCTACCCTTCCGCTCATTTCGCATCCACAATTACTTCGCCCATTTTTCCCAAGCGCCTCGTTCACCAACTGTTCACGCTTCCTTCGTCGATTATTCAACTTATTCAATCCTCTCGCTCGCCAGCCTAACCATTCCATAAAACTCGCTCGAATTCAAACCCACACAGGACTTTAACCTGTAGACATTGTATGTATTTAACATTATACATACAATATTTTTCGTATGCACCATCGAATGGCATACATATCGTATATATATATATTATTTGTATTAGTTGCTTTACACCCTAATAATAGTTTAGTAATATTTAAAACCCATTCTATGCAAAAAGTTATAGTAGAGTAGTTGGTTAGAAGTTTGAAATTGATAACCAAATGCCATATATTCAACTCCCACTACCAGCATTATTTTTAATAAATTAAAAATTAAATGCAGTTCAACTTTAGTTGAATCAGGTTAAACCGAGTTAAAAATAATAGGTTAAATCTGACATGTTATTTAAAATTTGAAATTAGAACTGAACAGGCAAAAACCGGTTAACCGGACCGGTCTAGGCCCGATTCACCGGTTGGATCCGGTCCCGTTTCAAAAACACTGATTTGGCCATCGGATTTGAGTTCGATCGACGTGCTCCGATCAAAATTGTCCTTGAAAAAACACCTTAGGAAATGATAATAACGGAGAGAGAAAGTTAGGGGAAAAGAATCTTATCTTCGTCGATGTATCTATTTTCAGAATGTAATCCTAGCAAAGTTTATTTCGCTGCAGTGTTGAGTTAATCAAATGTAGTAATTAATTTATTAATCAATATAAAAAATGAAGCATTCGTTATTCATTTTATAGTTAAAAGTATTTGAGATCCGACTTAATTCTCCCGAACTTAGGGCAAAAGTTAAGTGGAACGGGAGAAGTACCCATTACGTGTGGTCTTCTCTTGGATTTCGTGCACACAACCACAACAAAACAACCCTACCTCCACTTCTGCCTTTTAAAGAATGTCGAGGTATATAGGTCTTATCAAAGTCGATGTTCAAGTAAAATTGAGATAGGGTTCACTTATGTTCTCGACATTTATTTTTAACGTCGAGAGAAGTTAAGCCGTTTTTGATATTTGATTAGTAACATCAAGGAGATTAACATGCCTTGACATTTATGTAAATGCTGGGATTGATACTAATGAACTACTAGATATGTCTCATTTTAGACATGTTAATATCCAAACGTCGACACAAGTCTACATATGTCGACGTTTGAGCGTCGTCATGGGTGTGGAAAATGATTTTTCAATAAAGTTTCCACATCACATTTAATAAAGTTTATACAGAAACGTCGATGGCATGTAATATTCTCATCTGTTGTTGTCACTATCTTGATGGGTTTATCGTCCTAATTAACGACATTTTAATTGTTGGACCGTGTTTATTGCCATATACATGATAGACGACGTTTAACGAGTAACTGAATGTCGTGAACAGCAAAAGATACTAAAAAACGGATTAACTGCCAATTAACAAAGATCTAATTGCTATATGCTTTATCAATTGCAACAAAGAGTGCTTATTTTGAATTTTAACGATCACCATCCTCGTCACTTCAAGATCACCATTACTTGTTTCCAACAAAACCACACGCAAGATCCAGAAAAGAATGATCAGACGAAACGAACCATACTAATTGCAAGAGCTAGATCATCCGTCGCGCGATCTACCGGCCAACTGTGGGAGTAGGGAATTGTTGTAGAGGAGAATCGACCCCGTTGTCTTCATCGTCGTCGTCGCTGCTATGTACGCCCTCTACTTGAGCAACGGAGGGGTGTGCGGTGGCAGTCGACGGGGAGCTAGGTGATCCCCCAACGGAGGTCGTATCGGGATTGGCTGCACTTGGGGCCGCCATCTCCGCCTGTGCGATGCAAAAGGCTGCCGCTTCTTGGGCCGACGTGAATTCTGCCGTGACCCGGTAGTGCACATGCGTGCACATCACTTTGAATATCGGCAGTCTGCCCCCTCGTCCTCGACCCCGTCCTCGTCCACGGCCAACGCCTCTCCCAGGGCTGCCGGGGCCCGGTGGCTCCTTGTGTCCGCTGTTGCCGGTAGGGGTTGCCATTGCAGGAAGTGATGCGGTGGTTGGAGATTGGAGTTGCCGTCGGAGGAGAGATGTGGGGGCTCTTTTGTAGATTCAAATTGCGGCCGTTTGATTTTGTAAGGGACGGCCGAGATCCGGAGATGGCCACAGGGAGTTAGTTGGAAGTTAACCGTTTCAGTTGGACTCCTTATTCCACGTGTATAGATGTGATTGGTCATTTTCGCCTGAGGCTGAAGCTGATTTAACTTGAACGTATGGTACAAAATAAACAGACATAACCATGAATTCGTAGTAAAGTAAATTACACAAAAAGTCCCTTAAATATAAACCCGATTTTAATGCTATATCATCTGAACTTTAAAAGGTAACAATATGATATCCAAACTTTAATATTTGGTTTTGAGCGGTTGTGATTTAAGGTTGGAAAGACAACCGTCAATTAAATTTCAAAAATCAAGGACCAAATTAAGATAAATCTTAAAGATCAGATATCACATTGTTACCTTTAAACTTCATATATGAGATTGAAGTCAGGTATATTGATCGAGGACTTTGTGTAATTTACCTTTCAAAGTAATATGACATATGTGTGGTATATGATTCGAACATTAGTAAAAGTTGACCCGAATACGCGTGTGTGATGTATACACATACGTTAGTTCTCTCTCTCTCTCTCTCTCTATATATATATGTGTGTGTGTGTGTGCGCGCGCGCGCGCGCGCGTGCACGTGCGCATGTATGTGATTCGCATACATTTGAATAAAGTAAACATGCTTGAATATGATTTATATGTTATCTAAATTTAGCAACGATTAATACAATTTTTAAGGAACAAGTCAACAAATAAATCCTCATTATATGAATTTTAAGCAACTAGTATGACATTTCTTTATAATTACAAGAACAAAAGCTAGTTTGACAATGAACAATATTCATTGTTATATATTTAATACTTGAGGATATGATAATGAATATTCATATTATGCTTTTCCATAAGCTCAATTTTGTTGTAGGGTGAAATTATCTTTAGCTCTTAAAATTCACAAAAATGTAATATTTGTTGCTATATTGATAAGAACAATTCATATAACAAAGATCATTTACTCTCAATTGTTCTTACAATTAGTTTACAACTACTACATAGCATGAAGCAAATAATGTAATGATTAATTGAGATATATTTGAATGTTAAATTTATATTAATGGATATTAATTGTACACAAAACTATGTGTTGATTTCTGAAATTTGCAATTAATGTTGTATTTCTCGATGTATTATAAATAATAAATCATATAACAACATATAATTGTAAGCAACATATACATGCCTTACAAGTTTTTTCTGTTCATTGTTATATTAGCCACGATTAGTAAATATTTAGCAAAAAATACTCTTTAGTAATGAGTATGACACTCATTTTGAAATGCATGAGTGAAAAATAGTTTTGCAATGAACGGTATTTGTTGTTTTGAAATTAACATTAAATGACATGAAATGGATATCCAAATTATGAAATACTCTAAGCTAATTTTGTTGTAGTGAATCGTCCTTAACTTTAGCAACAATAAGGAGAAAGTAAGAAAGTCAATATCCAAGAAAAGCATTATTTCCACCGAAATAAAAAATATGTGTTGTTAATGTCATAAAAAATATATCAGTGAAGCACAAAACCGTACCACATTGAAATGGGTTAAATGGGGATGCCTTCTAGAGAGCTACTTAGCTCCTCCATCCTATTTTATCCGATTTTTTTTATTTTTTTAATTTCTTTCGTGAAATTTCATCACTATATCCTTATATTATGTCATTACAATTTCTTGCGAAACATAGACTCCTACGACCTCCATCCAGACAATCATTTTTAACAGTAACAGAATTGCTAAAATCGATCCCGTCGGATGGAGGTCGTAGGAGTCTCTGTTTCACACGAAATTTTAATGACATAATATAGGGATATAGTGATGAAAATCCACGAAAGAAATTTTCAGAAAAACATAAAAAAGGGAGAAATGAGGCGGGGGAGCCAAGTTAGCTCCCCCCATGAGGGCAGCCCCATTTTACTCTATTGAAATTTATATTCTCATCTGTTCATGATGAGAAGCATTATCATGTGTTGTTAACTTTAGCTTCTCGGCGATTGATGCCAAGAAGTCTATCATTAGCTCGAGGTGCTGTTGCAACATGGAGCTATTTCCCCTGCGGATCATGCTATAGACTTCCTGTAATGTTTCGAGCATAGCTCTTTGGTCCATTATCGATGAAAACTAACTCTAATAACTTGTTGATTCATGTCCAAGTGGACACATTGACAACTATCCAAAAGACTTAAACCCAAGTCGTCAATTAGTAATCCCCACCACTTAAAACTCACTCTCATACTTAGTAAGTTTCGGATGTGGGACTATGTTGAGGTGTTAAAACCTCCCTCACTTATATTCGCAACGTTCTTATTGCGACATGATCCGTCACTTATTTTCAGTGATAGTGGCAACTACACACCTCGAGTAGCCTTTTGCTCCTATCTCTTCGTGGAGTTGCATTTAACTTTCACGCAGTCTTTCCATTAACTTATTGGGTTCGGATCCAATTGGAAATGTTGACAACCACCTAAATTTATTAAGCTCAAGTTGTCAAATAATAATCCCCCGCACTTATAACACACTCTCACAATTTGTGAATTTTCGATGCTGGACTAATTTTTGGTAGAAATGATATCAAAGAGGGTTCCTTCTGATAATGGAAAGGGTTACCCGAAGGGATCTAAGCTGGGAGGATGCATCCGCCACTATATCTCATTGGGATAAGCAATGAGCCATGTCGCAACAAAGATATTGTGAATATAAGTGGTGGAGGTTGTAACACCCCAATATAGTCACACATCGGAAACTCACAAAGTGTGAGAGTGTGTTATAAGTGGTGGGGATTACTACTTGATAATATGAAAGAATTTTGGGTGGTTGTCAACGGTTTCATTCGAGTCCTAACCCAACAACTTGTCAGGGATAATTTTCTATTATAACAGCCCAGAGATCTAAGCCCAGGGACCTAAGCCCAGGATATTACACCTATGCCTTCACTGTCACACATCAATCCCTAGGAGAACTATCATCGTTCCCTGAGTCAGAGCTAGAAGGCGGCCTTTCATCTCGAAAGTGGCAGATATACATAAGAAGTAGAATGATGGTCGGGTGGATCTTTCAATGAGAACAGAGGGTCAAAGGTTATGCTGATTGATTGGGCGAGAAGTTCGATGGTGATGAGGGTTCACACGGCTTGGGGAGGCACACAGATATGAATGAGGATCTAGGGCCTGTTTGGTTGCAGGGTTGGACAGGGTTGGGTTGGGTTAGGTTGGGCTGGGTGAATAGTAATCTGTGAGGAGGAAGTACCATTGTGAATAGTAACCATGGTTGGGCCAACCCTGCCCAACCTTGCAACCAAACAAGCTAGGGACTAGGTGGATTGCGCAACTTCATAGCACAATGTCTTTTATGTGCGATCAGCTCAGGTGCACCAAGAGTGACCTAAGAACCGATTCTTTTGGCCATTCACTAGGATCGACTTTCTGTTGCATGTGCCGAGACTTCGAACACCCCCCACCAGAACATACTTTCAGTGTCACAAGATCTGTTGAGCCGCCACCAATGCAGAGACAGCTAAAATGTGATCACCCAAGAGAGCAGGCTCACACCTTTGTGTCCGTTGTTAGAGGTATAATTTTAATGCTTGGATTTTCATTCATGCTTTGTTTGATTCAAGGGCAACACACTCTTTTCTTGCACATCATTAGTGTCTACACTGAGCAAGTCGACAACGAGTGTTCCATCCCCATACTACATCAAGGGTTATAGGGGCAATTGTTCATCATATGTTAGGTAGTTGAGGATGTAGTCGTGCAAATGCATGAGTATCTCATGTCTGCATTTCTCTTACTGATTCAATGTGAGGTTTTCAACATCTTCCTAGGTTATAATTTGAATTCCTCCAAGAATACTAAGAGCCGTTGATAAGGTTTGTAGTAGGGGTGCACATGGATCAGATTGGATCAGATTTTGGCTTAATCCGTGTCCAATCTACACATAACGGATTTTTGATTTTTTCAGTCCAATCCAATCCATTAAACATGCAAATCCAATCCAATCCAATCCACCGGATTACGGATTGGATCAAATTGGTTCGGATTTTTAATGCTCACCTAATCTATGATTGAGTTTGTAGCATAGTCGAACTCGACGTTCGAATCATGGTTCTAAATTTAAGATTATGTATAAATGTAAAGAAAAGAATAATTAATTTTTGGAAAGCAATTTGACTTAATTTTTTAAAAAAGCAAAAACATATTTGCTTGTTATGAATTTATTACAACCGAACATTGTATAACTAAATAAAAATAACATACTTGTGATCCGTAGAAATCATAAAAGAATCATATTGACTTTGAATAAAATTGTAAGTTTGTATATATCAAATAGGAACTACAACTACATAACTACGCATGCACAAGAAAGACCTGGCTGCGCATGCGCACAACTAGGACAAGGACAACATCCGGCGGAGATATGTGTGCACCTGAGGGTGGAGATGTGTGTGGTGCAGGTGAGTGTTTTGTTTGTAATGGGTCCCGAGTGGGTTTAGCTTTATGTATTATTATTTCTAGAAGTTTGTTTAGTTTAAAAAATTGGAAGTGCCTAAAAGACATTGCGGGTAGGTATTACTTTTTTCTAAACCAACTAGTAGGGTAAGATAAGGGGTTTTCCAGTAAGTCGTATGTAGTAAAACTTGAATTGGAATAGGTTTAAGTTATAAAGAGACTAGCTTGGATATTTACACATAGCTTTCAAATAAAATGTAATATATACTATGCTTTATTGAGAATAAATAAAGTAGTATATATTATTATTTATTAACGGATTAACGGATTGGATCGGATTGGATTTTGACAATAATCCGATCCAATCCATAAATGAACGGATTTGTAAAATTCCAATCCGATCCGATCCATTAAAATTATAAATCCAAACCGATCCAATCCAATGACAACGGATTGGATCGGATTACAGATTTTATCCGATCCATGTACACCCCTAGTTTGTAGACGTTTTCTATGGAATGGAAACACCACCTCGAATATTGGCATGTGGATGGAGTATTCAAAATCTTAAATGCTTTAACAGTAATTTGATAATATGCATAAAGAGCCTTCACTGTATCTGGAAATTTTGAGTCTCTCTTTAATCTAAATGATGAGTAACTGTTATCTCCATTTCTCGGTTTCTTTTTTTTGCAGATATTAAGGCCCCTGCACAGGCGAGGAAGATTAATTATCAAATTAATCATCATTCTTGGAAAACATCATATAGAGGAATAACATTTACCTTTCTTCATGAGTCTAAAATTAAAAGAATTTTATTATTGTTAAAAAAAATGAACTCCATTGAAATCCTAGACACTCCATTGTGATATCCGCACCAGTTCTCACATCATCAAAAGATATACGACCGATACACGAAGAACTACATCTAATCCTTAACAAACCAATTCGAACTCCGGCCATGCTGATCAGTTGCGATGGTGTTTCTTTGAAGGACTAGACGTAGATGGAGAATCGTCCGAGCCACGGGTGCGCTTCCGAGGAGCACTAACGTCGCTATCTGCATCACTGTCTGCGGATTCAACTGTGGTCTCTTCTGGGTCACTCAGCAGATCATCAAGGGTGGCGATCTGACCATAAAATCCGTCACCAAAATCTTTGTCGAAGGCAGCCGTCAAAGCCTCGACGAACCCGTGGAAATCCGTGTTCAGGGAGCAATGAACTGTGGTAGGGGATGTGCAGCGTATACTCTCACCCTGGTCCTTCTCGTCCTTGTCTTCGCCGTCGTCACGACCGTCTTCCTTCCTGCTGCCGGTGACGCTCTTGTTTTCTTTGTCGTCGCCACCGCTGCCGCCGAGCATCGACATCACCGGGAGAGGACTAGCAGTTGGTAGTTGGTGGGAGATTAAGAGGGGTTGGTTGGAGAGAGGGGTGTGGGACCTTTCATAGATGTCTACTGCAGCCGTTGGATCTGTAATGGATGGTCAAGATCCGCAGTTCAAGTGCGAGAAACCAACTGTTACAGTTGAAGGTTCATATAATAAAATAACATTCTGTTAAATTTTCCAGTTGATTTCAAGAAACAATCAAAACAATTTGCTGGAACAACAGACCAACTTCTCAGAAATCAGCAAACATTGTAGACTTATAAAAGATTTGCTGTATTTATTTCAACTTGATGATCGCGGTCACCTCGCACTTGCGAGTGAGCATGTATGGCTCCGTTATGACATCGATCATTCGATTTCCAATGTCAATTTTTAGCCTTCTTAATATCTGATACCAAACATAAACAAGTAAACCAATTGGTAATCTAGGAACCAACATGGAAAACCAGATAGCTGGACGAGAACACTTCAAGAACTCACACAGTGCTAACGGTTTGCTCCTCGGACAGGCAGAGTCCTCTGGTTTCGGGAAGGTGATGGTGCCCCTGATTAACATAAAATAAGAAAAAGGCGTCATCTCGCAACTAGAATCTATTCCTAGATACATAGTTTTTGGTTTTGCCAAGTTAAAAAAAATAAGGCTCCTTACACTCTTTTCTCCTTCCACTGCTTTGTTAAGCGATTGCCTCTCGACAAAAACAAGAGGAACTTGCTGCTCAACTTTCATATTGAGACCTTGGTAAAACTCCTTAATGTCAAGGAAAAGAAGCTGGCATTCGTTTGTATCCATTATCGAGGAACCCCGACATTCGAGGGATAACATCCTTCCATCACCTAGTGAAATGTATCTTATGTCTCTTACATAACCGCAAACCCAACGTACATGAAAACAATATTGACATTGCTTTTTGGGGAAGAAATAGTCTGGCAGTCTTTCAAATGCAAAAACAGGCTCACGAGATATATATATATAGAGAGAGAGAGAGCGAACATTGTATGCCTACTAAATTTTAAATAACCAAACAATCAACAAGTCTAATGAAATGAATACAGCATCACTCGATGGATGAGTTAAAGAACTCCAAATGACCTGAAATTTAATACAGACTTCATTTTTGTAGTATAAATAAAGATCAATATATTTGATGTGTATTTTATTTAACAAATTATGCATTTTTTAATCATATGAACACATAGTTCCGTGTGGTCAAAGGCACATTTTTCTTTCTCTCTTTGTATATGGGAAACATCAAATGGGACGTGGTCCTTCGACCAACTTCATTTTTATAAAAAAACATCAACACTTTAGTAAAATAATTAAATCATTTGTATTATAATGTGTAGTTTTGATATTGTGTTTAGTAAAAGATACAATTTGCAGTTTTGAATTTTTACAACATGTTGTTTTGTACTATAAATGTGCAGTTATAATTCTAACTTGTTTACTTATTTTACTAAAGTGTCGATATTTTTTTTTACAAAATGGAGGCGACATCGGGAAGGAACATGTCCCATTTGAATAAAATGAATATTCAAATCTACATTCATTTTCTTTTAAGGATTTTTTTCATACTAGTCAAACTATTGGATATGATATTCATATTTGTATTTATCGTAGATAAAACTTGAGTATCCGTATCTACCTTCACCAAACTTAAACGAAGATTTCCATTCCTTTAAAACAAAAAAAAACGAATACAAATATGAACAAATATTGGTACTTGAAACCAATCAAATCCGACAAAAAATTCCTTTTATGGAGTTTGATTAAGTGAATACGGAGTTTCACGAGCAGCAACTTTCCTATCTATCTAAAATTTTAATTTTCTTGGTTCCCTAACTACATTTATTATCTTATATTAATAACTACTCTTTTTATTCTTAAAGCTTCCTCTAATAGCAAATCAAAATGTATGTAAAGGGTCATTCTTCCATTCTAATAATTTGAATAAAATAAATCTAATCAAGTATGATTTAAAAAAAATAAAAATTAACGAAAAATATCATTATAGCAAAATCGATCAGTGACAATAAATAATTTGATTACTCATCGTCATATCTTCCGAACTAGCTACAAAGCAACGAATACGATATTCATTGTGAATTTGTATTACCAATGATATTTTTGTAAACATATTTCAAAAACGTAAGACATGACAATCAATATTAAATTATTCATCAAGATGCCACTAATTTTTGTGCACTTACATTTGGTACAAATGATAGACTTGATTAATACCCCAAACGATTTGGTCATAATTAAAGGGCTACAAGAAGCCCAACATAAAGCCTATTTTTTCGTAAGATCCAAATAAAGGCCCACTTTAGATACAAATCCACACAAAAAGGGCCTTCATGGTAGAAGTCAATTAAGTCACAATATCGACCAAGATGGGAAAGCTAATTAGGTTCATCAAGGCTATGAATGACTATCAAGTTCGTACCCTTCGACTCCAAGGTGATCCGATCCAAGACCCATTCAAATTCACGCTATGTCTTATCTTAACATACCCACAACCTGGCTCATCTCGAATAACATGGACTTGGATTAGAGCTGAGCTAGTCCACTTATTCTCTTCGAGGTTGAAAAACCGGATACGAGATATGAGTCGTTAGAAATGCCTCTCACAGTGACTAGATGATGAGAACAAATCGACATTTTAAGGATTACATGTGAAGAAATAAGGACTCAAGACAAATGATTATCAGACAAAAGAGGGTGAGAGTCACGTGTAGGAGGCGCAAGGATAAGAGCATAATTACCGTGGCGAGGAAAGAATAATCTCACGATGTCGTGAGAGGAGAGAACAAACATGTACATGCTTAACAAATATCGGATGGAATACCTGAGGATCTCGAAATGTTATTTTAGGAGAGTCAATGGCATTATAGAATCCTCTAATGAGACCCTAATATGGGATTAGCTTGTGGACTCATGGATTTGGACCGAGGTCAACATGTGTTCGACCAGTTATTAAGCATTAGGTAGAATTTGTAATCCTAGCTCGATCTTCTGCAGATCGGATTTGGATATGGATCACATGATTCAATAACACTAAGTTTTGAGGTAAGCAAGAGCTCAAAAGTACCATGTCATTTTTTTCCCTCAAAAAGATAATGAAAAAGGGATTCTAGTACGTGACATCATTAATACCATTTCAGCAATTATTTCCATGTCGATATCATTAGGATATCAGATATTCCAGCTAATTGGGACCTTGGATCACAGGTCTTCTTCACATCTATATATATTTATATACGTGGTTATATGGAAATGGATGCGTGACCTATGGGCTCGCCATTGATTGCTATTTATGAAACCGATATGCATCGAAATCTGAGTAAGATACATATGATATGCCGCGACCTTTTTTTTTAAAGAAAGACAGATATCTCGTTCCATTTCGAGAGAAAAGGAGAGGTCCCTTTCACTGGAACTCTCAAATGTTGATATACATGGGTTATATTTCATCCTTCGATTAAAACAAAAGTTTTGAAAGGATCCAACATTCAGAAGGTAATTAAGTAAACAAGTCTAAGTCGAGCATTAGTGTTTAATGCCCGTTTAAGCCCAATTAATCTATCATTTAAGTCGGTGCAAAACGACGTTATTTGACGTTAAACTATACCATAACAAAATCGGCCTACGATAATGAATATTTAGAACATACATTGCCGTATAACATGAATGGCACTTTGCCCCCAAGAACCTAGGAGAAAGGTAGTAGGGTAGCTCAACCATTGCTCAGAACCATATAATCTCTCTCTAGGTCGGATTATATCGATCTATCAGCTTCGGAATCTGGCTCTGATAACATGTTGAGTATGATGCATAACATCAAAATGAGATGTAGCTTTTACCTCTCTATAATTTGTTTTTGAAAAAATGATCAAAACCATAATCTTAAAAGCCACCCAAAAGCAAATAGTTTGTTTGTTTACAACAAAGACACCATGGTTATATACCTCGTATGTTGCTCCTATCTTATCAACCACCAAGATGATGCCATCGAGACCGTTGTCAAGATGCCATCGGTAGTGCAAATAAGAATCAAATACCATTAGTATCAAGGCTTATAGGAGAAACCACTTGATTAGTAAATGGACAACCAAAGAAAAAGTTGTCTTGGATTTTCGTTATTATTAAGGCATAATAGGCAACAACTACCAATACTAAATGTTTTCAATCTGTGAACTTATACAGAAGCATACTATATATTCGAATATCTCCCTTTTACAAGTAAGATCATCCTAGCTAAGACTTGGTGGCATCCATCACACGAGTTGGTGCATATATTTCGAATATTCCATTAGTTTTCTATGACTGGGGGCCAACAAGTGGTTGCCATGTAATGTTCCTCCAATATATTTTTTATTTTCTTTGTGGCTCCCATTACTCAGGGATTCCCCATCTGCATATGTGATGCGGAAAAGTCCCCATATGTAAAAAGGTGGTGAAACGTCTGTCCAAAATAATATCCAAACAGAGAGGTATACATGCAATTTAAACAAATGAAACTAAATTATTACATACGCACAAGGGTACACATGAAATTACCAAGGCACTCCACGTGCGGATAGGCGCTTCACGTGCGACACACGTGTCTGGATTGAACTGGAATTCGACGGAGATGGAGGGTTGGTGCTGCATATTTACCTCCACGCTACTAGAAATCGACGTAGATGGAGGCTTGTGACCTTTGATCCTAGTAAAGCAAGGTGGAGGCTCGAGGATGGATCCATCATTGTTAAAGTGATCAAACGATCCAGATCGTGCATGGGGCGAGTAGTATAGATGCACCTACAGAATGATCGGACGATGCCTGAGGCTTCTCATGAGGGTCGTTGAAACAAGAACAAGGTCAGATCTAACCAACGATGACTACTACTCCTTCCTCTTCCATGCACGATTGATTAGGTGGAGCTTCAGCGAGCTTGACTGACCTCCTCCTAGGGCCTAGAGCTCGACTAAATGCTCACGAGGCTCGAGGGAAGGCGAGCAGAGATGTTTGAGGTGAGACGAAGCTGTTGTGAGGGTTGAGGTGTCATGGTGATGCAACCTCATCAGAGAAGAAGGCCAAGACTGGAGGGACCTCGGCCCCTCGGAATAGTGAAGGGTATGGACATGTAAGGGTTAGGAGAAGGCAAAACAAAGCGGAAGTGAATGGATTGACGGTTCATGACAAACACATATTCCACAAGTGTGACACTGACCATTGTTTCTACTTCAAGAAGCTTGGTATGTCTTATATCATTCTATTGTTGTACGTAAATGACATGTTTGTGCAAGCTCTAGTAAGGAACGGATGACAAATCTCAAGGCAATGATGTCCAAGGAATTTGAAATGAATGATATATGTCTTCAAAAAAAATCTTTAGAATGCAGATTAACAAAGATAAAAAGAACAAAAAGCTGAATTGTCTCAGCCAGAGTACATCGAGAAAGCAGTAGAGAGTTTTAATATGAAAATTTAAAATATGCTCAAACATCTTTAGGGAGCACTTCAAACTTTCAAAGCAAAAAGAACCTACGAAGGAGGAGCATAAGTACATGTCCGAATTGTCCTACTAGTCTGCTGTTGGTAGTTTGATATAGACAATGGTTTGCAAAAGACTAAACATCTCCCATGCAGTGGGAGTTGTGAACGGATTCATGGTGAATCCTGGTAAGGAACATTGGGAGGCTATGGAGTACATTCTTTGATATTTGAGAGGTACCTATAACATGGCATTGTGTTAACGTAAATACTGACATTTCTATTTGAGGTTTGTGGACTCAGATTTTACATGAGATATCAACAGTAGGAAAAGAATAATAAGGTATGTCTTTACCCTATGGTGTGATGTTCTTAATTGAGTCTCTACATTAAAGAAGATAGTGACCATCTCAACTATAGATGCGGAATAACAGAGGCTTGTAAGAAATGATATGGCCGAAGGGTCTGATTAAAGAACTAAAAAGAAAATGAAAATTGACAATTGTGCAGTGATAGTTAAAGTGCAATTCATCTTGCAAAAAATTTTATTTTTCACTCGAAGACCAAGCACACTGATGTGATGTATCCAGAAGATATGCACATTATAACATCCTACCAATATTCACCAAGTCTGTAACGATGGAGAAGCTTAAGATGTATTTAGCTTTTATTGGTCTTCAAACATAGAAGACAAGGGAAAGCTTACACCAGTACTATTGATGATAATCTAAGTATGGAAGCTACGACATGTACTAAAAAGCAGTCCTCAAGTGAGAGATTATTGGGATTTTATTCTATGATGATTGATTAATTGAGAACTAGTGGAGAGGATTGATAATACTGTTGATCTCCCTCACGCTTTCTGATTGGATGGAAGCTGATGGATATGGATGATAAGTACCATTACTATTCTTTTACTGCAGTATAAAAAGGCCTTTTATACCACCACATATTTTATTTCAAAATCATTCAAGTAATAATAGAGAGAGACGAGTGTAAGCAAACAGAGAAGGCACGTTGCCGAACTACTGTAAATCATTGTTGTCTGCGATTGTGGGTGCATTTCTTTTATGATCGTGGTTCTATTTGTGTGATACTTAGAGATATCAATCTGGGTATACCCATTGGATACCCGACCCAAATCGGTCCCATTTAAGGACCTGAAGCTTGCCCCATTTACTTTTGAAGGGGTTGTGTTTTTAATTTACTACCCATGCGGGTATAGATATGGGCTTGGGATTTGTCTTGTGGTTATCCGAAATTGAACCCGCCCTAAACTCGAATAAAAATAAATAAATATAGATATGTATGGTGTATTTTAGTCAGACTCATCAAATCAACTTCATATCTAATAGGTATCAATCTACACATATAAAAATCCAACTCATTTTTCTACTCTCCATCAATTTATTCACATTCAACTACATTTGTGTCTTCAATAAATAAAAAATATCAACATAAAAGAGTTGAATACCTAATATATTCAAATCTTTAACATTCCCTATACATGCACATCTTTGTGTACCAGCATATTATATGATCTCCCTCTACTTAATCTTTGTGTGAAAATCTTGTGTGCATTTATGAATCGTTTAAGATTTTATCATGCTGAATATGTGGATACCCATATTGGGTATATGGGTATCCGTCGAGTATATGGGTACCCACTAGAAATTACTCATTTACTAAATATATAGGTATGAGTAGTGATTTTATAAATGAGTACAGGTTAGGGAATATTGGTACCCGCCTCAAACCCGACCCTTGACATCCCTATGGTGCTTGATCGGATATTCCCAACTGTGAGTGGATTTATATCTGTATGACAACATATTCTTACTCAAATTTCAACTCAGTTCGTGACTCATATTCAATCAAGCTTATGAAATTTTAACCATCTTAAAATTATTAAAATTGATCCCTTCTAAATAGATTGTTAAGAATATATATTTTACATGGAATTTAAACAAGAATATAATGGCATCTAGTGAATTATATCCCCTATGTATTATTAAGAGGGCTTATATATTTTAGAGGCGGGATCCTAGCATTTTCGGTAGGCCATCAATGTGGGTTGTTAGATTTCAATCTCGTGGGTGAGATTAAGTGACGACTAATGCTTATTTTGTAATTGATAGAATTTTTTTAACCATTTGCACATTCTAAAAACATGATGTAATAACCCACATCCCTAAATTATCTCCATCAATTTCACCCATATTCAAAACTTAAAATGTATTCGTGCTCGCAATGGGCGACAAGAGTGGCTCCTCCAACCTGGCGGTGGTAGTGGCTCCCTTCTTCATCTGTCTCCTCCTCTAGATGCAAGGGGTGGCAGAAGGCGCACGACTTCTTCATCCGTCTCCTCCTCCAGATGCTCTGCATCCTCCTCAATAGTAGTGCCTCCAACCTGATGCCTCCTCTGTACATCGAGTCGCCACCACCGATCCATTCTCCCCCTCCACCGAATACTCTGTCGCCGCAACCACCATACGAAGAGAACATTGTCTCCTTTGTACATTAGGCCTTTGTCGTCGTCACCGCACACCATGCATTGAGCTACCATCAAGCCACCTCCAATTTACATAGTTGGTAGTGTTTTAACTTTTAACATAACTTGATGTGAATATTTCAAAGTCCTCGACGTACAAAATTGTATTTATGTCTTATGTGATATGGTCTTAAAAGAATTATTGCTATATTACTAATCGACATTTTTCTTTGCAGAAAGCATACGCCGTTTGCGTAGGAGTGCGGACTTTATTGCATAAATCATCAGAGTTATGCACTATGTTTCAAAAATTATTGACGATCAATTTTTTTAAAAAATACCAATTTTATTGCAATTATGAATTTTATAAAGAAAGACAAAAGTTTACAAAGACAAATACACATTTTACTTAAAATTATCGGTTGAGAATGTATATTAACGAATTACAAAGGTAAAAATAATTTTTATATAAAGTCATTGGAGTTTACAAACATATACTTAAGTTCGTTGAGAATGCAATGGGAAATTAATTAATAAAGGTATAGACAAAAAAATCAAATCTAGACAAGCCTAAAAAGATAAATTGATATTATTAAATGAAACTTGAAGTTAATAAACCCCGAAGACGGAAATACCCTTTTGGATGTTTTTGTTGGATCAAGATTCAATAGATCTCGTTGATGGCAAATTTGACTCCCCATCCTTTTTGTCTTTTTATGGTGTTTTATAATACGTGAGGAGGGGGTTTGATTTGTAACAACTACTTTTTTAAGAGTGTTTTGTAAATTGAAAACTTTTGACAGTGAAAATATAATAAAATAAATGTACAAGTTTTTTTAAAAAAGAAAACGGCATAACTGCATTGCCGCTCAAAAAGGGGAAAATGAATAAACAAATTAAAAAACACCACAATGGTACAAAGAAGGTAATTAATAAAAAAGTTTGTTGGAACTATTAAAAAAACGGATCTGGCATGGAAAATTATCCACCAGTAAACGTTGGATTTATTTCATACTTTAAAAAAACAAGCAAAAGGGGATTTAAACACCCAATGATGGGTCTCTCCGTAGAGAGAGATCCGACGGCGATAATCTTTAGACGGTGTCGTTTGCTGTTCTGGAGAGGATGAAGACTAGTTGCCGTAGTCGCGAAAGCTCGGGTTGCGGTATTTTCGAGGGTAATTAATCAACGCCTCGAGATAAGTCATGTTAAACCTCTAGGAACATTAAGAATAATAATGCTATCGGCCTTTCAATTCATATCAAGTTTGTATAATCACCTTGTTTCATTATTGTCATCACTATGGAATCGATGAATCTGAGAAATATTGTTACGTCATAGTGTAACTATGAAAATTGATAATTATGCAACTTTTTGGTTGACTTCAATTTTTGGACTCTTGCATATAGAGGTATGGAACCCACGTGTTATAATTAAGAGTTTAATCATAATTATATTATTAGTCTATGCGAATTTAATTTTGGTGCAATGATTCTATAATAATCTTGTTGTCGTAGAGAGGAAATTAAAACCATGTTTATTAGTCATCTTCAAATCAAGGATCAGATGAGACTTGTTTTGTAGTTACTCTTTTTAGAATTTAGACTTACTCGGTCTTTATCCTTGCACCACTGTAGGTTATACCAACAATCATTAGAAAAGTATTCGTTATGCAATTTGAGGTTTTAGGGTTACAAAGTTTTGTTAAATAAGCATTGGAATCCTCACATGTTTGGGAATATAGTAAGAAAATTATCGTTGGACTACCTACTGTAGGATTATTGTATTATTAAAAATTAACAAATGTATTATAAACCTAAAATTCATTCAAATCAAGATAAATTACGTAATGACTAATTTCACGGATAACAAGATAAAATTCATTAAGCATCCTTGTGTGATGCTTAGAAACACGTGGGATTGTAATTTCTTTTATAGTTTTTTTTAAAAGAATGACCTTTACGAAGGGTTGTTTTATCGCTTCAAATAATAATCGTAATTTTAGTGAACTTTTAAGTATTCTTTACTAAAAAAGGACTAAGGTGTTAATGACATAATAAGGTTTAACTGAGGGATGGGTTAAGTTGCTAGTCTCTAAATCCCTAAATTGATTGAGTACGCACCTTTGTTATAGGATCAGACTTGGCTTCGTGATTAGAGCATTTATTTTGGAGAGTAAATTTATTGATCGAGATTGAAGTATGTACATTAACTTATGTCACGTACCATTATTATTTATACCCCATTTTGAATTTTATTAGCTATTGGAATGTTGTCATTTTATCTCTTTAAAATTCTTTGATTATATTTATGTGTTAAAACTCTAGGTAATCAGATGCTAATTTGATGTTTAGCCATACTGCCTATCCATGGATTAGTTGTTAAATGTTAAAGAGATAGATACATTATTGTCTTTTTATTTTTTTAGATAAAACGGTTCATAGTCATTCATCATAATAGCGAAAGCAGTGATAGAGTTTGATACAGAACAACCCAAAACGAGTGTAAGCAGTCCACCCGTTGTCCAAAATTACATCCAGGAGATTTTGCCAGAGGACCAAAAGTAATTAAACCTCCATGTACTTCAACAAGGCTAAGTCACCCAAAATATACTTGGACCATCGTCACCATCAGAGCGCTGCACATCTTGAAGGATGGCACCAGGTCGTAGAGATTTCGATCTCCCCCTAGGTACGTTTCGAAGATCGGGTTCCTAGGGTCACACTGGGGCTTTCCTTGGCTGGATGAACTAAAGTTAGGCACAAAGCTGCATAGTGTTAGTTCATAAGCCGATCTCCTGTTAACAGACGTTAAGAAAGAAAAAGACAATAGTTTCAATGAAAAATTTAGTGATGATCTTATCTAGACACCGTTAGATTGTTCCATATATCTCCGTCCCTCGTACCCAATCTAGTTTCGCAAATGATGATTGCTTCCAAAATAATTTTTTGTTTGACGAGAGGTATGCCGTCAAAGATGAGTCGGCATCAACTCTTCCAAAGTAGCCACCAAATAGTGATTTTAAAGCATAGTAGTCTCCAATCTTTCTCTCTCAAAGTAGTGGTAGAGTTCACATTAAGCATGTTTAACAGAGACTGGAACTTTGGTTCAAGATAGCATAAATGAAGGATGTCTCTAGTTATTTGACAGTCATCGAAAAGGTGTTTGTAGTTTTCTAGATCATGATTGCAAAGATAGCATCTGTTCACCCATGGAATTCTCAATTTTTTCGAAATAATCTTGTGTTGTAATTTTATTGTACGCCAATAACCATATGAAGTAGTAAGCTCTTGGTTCCAGTTGCCATTTTCTAAAGTTTTCATAGACTATGGATCTGCTACCCCCATCTGTAAGTAGGTAGTATAATTGTTTCGTTGTTGAGTCCCTTTTGGTGAGTGAGGTGATAGGAAATATTGTTGTGTCAGCGTCATCCCTGTGTAAACCCTCGAAGATACTGTTCAACGCAATTTTTAATCTACCTCCCTCTCTCGACATGGCTAAAGGTAGTTGGTTTTGTAATGATTTAAACCAGTTGAATCTAGCTTGCCAAGATTTTAGACCTCTATGTACCGATATGAACGTTTTTTAACATATGGTACCAAGAGGGGGAAGGATTGTTCAAGCGAAGGAAAACCACATAGTTGGTCCTTCCAAAGTGAAGAATGAAGGCCATCTCCAAGTTTCTTCTTGAGTACAGGTAGAAGAGATATGAACCCCTTAATATGTGATTTCCAGACATATGAGTGGGTACGCTTAGGGCCTGAAGAAAGTGTGATAGGACCACCTCTGAAGTGAGTTGCACTAATCACACTCGAAACCCATGGTCTTACGAAATCTGCAATGCGAATTGCCGATTTTGTTAAGAGAGCATCATTGAAAGAGTGAAGATTAATAATTCCCCAACCGTCGTTTGACTTTGGCCGAGTCACTTTTGACCAGGCCACTTTAGCGGAGATTTTAAGATTCTCACGACCCCCCAGAGGAAGTTACGCCTAAGTTTGTCAATTTTTTTAACAATACCAGTCGGCATCTTAAGACATGACATCTCATGTATGATTGTCGGTGTTAGGGCTGAATTAAGCAAATTGATTCTAGCCGGAAGGGGAAGGATTTTTGATTTCCACCCCTGAAGCTTAGATGCAAATTTCTCAATGGTAGATGACCAATCTTTCGTCAGCCTCCTAACTATCGGGATGGTGAATCCAAGATAATCAATAGGGAAAGACCCTTCAGACCAATTTAGTATTCTTTTGACCTTAGCAATTTCATCTCCGGACAGGTTTAGCCCATAAAAGGTACTTTTTTTCTCATTGATGCCTAGATCCGACATTTTGCCAAAGATTTTTAAAGTTGTGATAACATTTTTGATATCTTCATCTCTATATTCCAGAAAAATGAGGAGATCATCAGCAAACTGAATATTTGTGATCTGAGTTTGTATTCCCTCTTTCAGGCTACCAGTGAATTTCCCCGCCTTTGCTAATTTGAATAGCATCGCGTCAAGAACTGACATTGAATGTATGAAAAGGAAGGGTGAGAGTGGATCTCCCTGTCTTACTCCACGCCTCGGATGTATGAATCCCGAGGAAGATCCATTGATTTTAAAGGAGACTCCAGTAGTTTTTAGAAGGACAGTAATCCAATTGATAAATATGGGTGGATAGTTTGCCACCCGCAAAGTCCCTAGGATGAATGACCATTTTAGAGTATCAAACACTTTTCGGAAGTCGATTTTTAATACAATAGACTTAGACCCCAGTCTAGTCCAGTCGTGCACAATAGAGGATGTAACAAGGAAGGCATCCGCCGCTGATCTTTTCTTCAAAAAGGCGCATTGAGATGGTGGAATGTTGCTTGCTAGAAAAGTCACCCATCTATTTGCGATGGCTTTCGAGATTATGCGTATTGGAAGATTTATCAAGCTAATTGGTCGACAGTTTTCAATGTTTTCCATCCCGCCCTTCTTATAGATTAGTGATACCAGGGTGTTGTTTAAATGTATCAAATTTGAGCTCGTAAAACCCTCACAGTGTAGATTTGATACAATGTCCATGAAATCATTTTTCAACAAAGGCCAACATTTCTTTACAAACTCAATTGTGAGTCCAACAGGTCCCGGAGCTTTATTGTTTTTGAAGGTTCTAATCGTGTCTTGTATTTCCGCTAGTCTTATTGGTTCAGTAAAAATTGTTGGATCATCTATTTTGATCACTAGATCCGTCGGTATTTCCAACAAAGATCCCCTACTCACCTCACCTTCGTCATCATTGTATAGATTAGTGTAGAAATCTACAATGACCTTGGTGATTGCATCTCTACCGTAAACAAATTCCCCATTTTCATTTTTCAAACCCGTGAATAGGTTTCGGGAGGACTTAGTCGACGCCATAATTTTCAGGAACTTGGTATTCTCATTTCCTTTTCTTATGTAGTTTATCTTTGCCCGCTGCTCCCAAATGATTTTCTCATCATTTCTTAGAGATTCTAGCCTACCATACATTACTTTCAAATTTTCACCTACCGCCCTTTCTCCCGACTTGAATAAAACTTCTGTTGTTCTTATGTCATCCTCAATTTTGGCTATTTCCCTATTAATATCAGGGATTTGTTGCTTACTCCAATGCTTTATATCAACACGTAATTTCACCTTAACTGCCCATCTATGAAAAGGGTTGTCAGAGATAATCCCGTTAGTCCAAGAATCCGAGAGCATGGGCATAAATGATTCCTTTTCTAGCTAGAAGTTTTCAACTCTAAATATACGATTGCTCAATTTAAATGAGCCCCCTTGTAATAGTAATGGATTGTGATCCGAGAATGTTTTTGGTAACCTCTTTATGTGAGCGCGAGGGAAAGCGTTTTAGAAATTTAGATCGTCCAGGATACGATCAAGAATGGCCCATGATTCGCAATCAGAAGATCCCGACCAGGTGAAAGCCGTCCCTCTCTCTTTTTGATCAATAAGGTTTGAGGAGTTTATCCACGAATCAAACCTCTTGTCGTAAGATTTTAATGGTTTATTTGATAAGCGGTCTGTTCTAATTCTAATCAAGTTAAAGTCCCCCACCAAAATGGATGGAATACCCGGAAATGTTAATGATCGGAGTGAATCCAAAAATTCAGCCTTCCGTTCATCTCTCGGCGGTCCATAAATATTTAGGACACGACACTGCAAGTTGTTGTGTAGCAATCTGAATTCAAATAGACTGAAGTATGGGTAGTCTAGTTGGTTTATCAAAGAGACCCTATCACGATTCCATCCTGTCAGAATTCCGCAAATTTTTCCAAGGTTGTTTACATGCTAGGCAAACCTTTCAATGGA
Organism: Ottelia alismoides; assembly: GCA_037367405.1. Taxonomy (NCBI): domain Eukaryota; kingdom Viridiplantae; phylum Streptophyta; class Magnoliopsida; order Alismatales; family Hydrocharitaceae; genus Ottelia; species Ottelia alismoides. Next base: position 9,410 of record JAZKJV010007886.1, on the reverse strand, counting down.
TGAGTTTGGTAAAAGGTTTGGGGTAGAATTTGTTTTTGTTTCCTGTAGACATAATACGTGAATGTTGTGTTTTGCCACTAGGTTTTGAAGTCGTCCCAATTTCCTAGGGCCACCCAAGCCCCTAATATTCCAAGTGAGCACAGTGAAATCCATATTTCTTTTAAAGTAATCACACACTGTACCACCTATAATTGTAGTGAAGGTTAACCCTAATACCTTGTGATTGATTTATGTAAAGATCTTTTCTTTACAGAGTTCAGTAATAAACCTATTTTTTCCATAGAGTTTTGGAACTCAAATTGGAAAAGATCTAAGAGATTTCTAGTTCTATGTGCAACCATAGGTGATGTAAAAAATTTCGCAGCAACATAGCTTGACGGTAAAGTAGAGTTTCTCATACCTTTGCCTTTTGCATCCGGTTTATCAGGTGTTGCCAAAGACTTTTCATTTTGGATGGGGGTCAGATCCACCACCAGATTTAGAACACTATGCATGTGAGTTTCCATGGGTAAGTTACATGCCTCTTGAACTTCCGAGCTCGGTAGATTTTTGATGTGTTCCCACATCATCGGATTTATGGATTGACCCTTGCTCTGCAGCCAAGTGATAGCTTGTTCAAGATGCGATCTTGTGGGTTCATCCACATGATTGGCATGTTTTTCCGTTGATGGCCCTATGCGAGTTGGGAAAGGGATGACATTCAAATTTATTCTTTCCCAATCAGATCCAGGGCATAGATCAAACTTTTCGTCCACCAATTCGACGATTGGGCCGATTGAAGTATTGTTTCTGATCCATTTATTTGACTTTCCCTGTAAATCTTATTCCAGATTGTATGCTTCAAGAGCATTTTTAAGTGTGGTGGAATTAACCAATGGGGTATTGTAGTGAATAAATTTAACAGAACGATTCTGAGATAGAGGCGAAAGAGTTACCTCAAAAACTCCGTCAACCGTACTCACTTCAATTGCTCGTGGTACGTTTCTAATGTCTGGAATATCGATCAGAAGTTTCACCGTAGCAGCATCCTCGCAATCCAGTGACAGGTTTGGACATTCATAATCCAAGAGTCTTCCAAACTGCTTGACCATATTCGATAGAATGTAGGGGTACCTGTGATGTAGTGGCAAACCCAAAGCATCGACCCAATATGTTGCTGCCTCTTACACCCTTTTATCCCCAAAGGATGGGGACCACTTGAAGAACCATAGCCAGTTGCCATCTGTGCAGTGAATAGCGAAGTGCGCCAACGTATCGAAGATGCTTGAGGAGTCAACTTCACCCACCAACTGCCGGTCTGAGATTTTCCAAAGACGTCCAAAGGATGCCCTCGAGACCTTCCTTGAAAGAATCTCTCTCGCTATATCAATGATTCAAAGGTTGCAGAGTATTCGATGATTAAGCATTTTCGGAACTCCATCCGAAGACGCTTCGCCTCATCGCATATTTCAGACTTCCAGAATAGGAGGATGGTTTTCCCATGGATGTCTGTGCGCGTCTTTGATGAGCGCGTGGCAGGTTTAATGTTAAACTCCACCACACGTGGTTCCGATGCAGGGATTGGGTGGGTGGAGGGAGTGGGTGTTGTCATCTCTGGAGCAGTGTTGTTAGAGCTTCGACCCTCGATGTTTGGGGAGGAAGCCCGGAAGCGTTTCTGAGGACGATGGGGGGCCATGGTTTTTGGTAACGGAAGGTCGCTCGATTTCCACTTGCAAGAGGCTGCAATATGACCTTGCCGATAGCATAGGAAACAACGAACCCTTCCCCTACAAAATCGAATGACATGACCTTTTTCGAGGCATCGGAAGCAACGAGGACTGTTCTGAATTGTCGTCACACGTCTCGTCGTAGCAGAAGGAGATTTCCAGAAGCGAGGAGTTGATGTGAGGTTTCTTGTGGGCAAAGCGGTTCGATTCTTTTCAATCGAAACAAAACGATGGTCTTTGTTCGTTCTCCCAAATTTTTTGGGTTGCGTTTCCATTTTGATAGGCTTTATGTAGTGCGCCAAACCCATTAATGCATCGGTACGCAGCATGATTTGAGGGTACCTTCTGCTTCGCAACTTTTCTCCCAATATTTAAATGGTACAAATCAGTCTTTGAGTTTTTTGGTTTAACCAGACGCCAACCTTCTCTTTCCTCGCTATGGGCGAGTGTGATTTTGGACCCCTCCAGGATGTGATGCCCAAGAGGAGGATTTGACCTGTTCCCATAGGGAGGCCGAGCTTGTCCGATAGGTAATGGAAGCTCGGGGAAGGAGCCAAATTTAATATAATTCTTTGAGATCCCCGTGAATTTTTCAGAATGGTTTTTAGACCAAGTGTTGTCCTTGAGATAATTATCCTCGAAAGCAATTATGTCCAATTTTCTTTCCTTTGTTCGCCATCCTATTCCCTTTATTTTTTAGGATGTCTTAATATTGATTGAACCCCAGTTTTCTGCCTTTAAGATTTTGGAGAAGTCAAGCATCCATTTAGGCTTTACAGGCCTGTTTGTGCCAATACCATAGATGTTTTGATATCTACTAATTTTCCCTGTCAATTTGCATGTGTTGACACTAGGGTTATAGATCAGAATTTTTGAGTCCGGGCCTCGGTCAACCTCCCCCCATTGTTTGGAGGAAACACAGTTTCTGGTGAGCCATGAATTTAAGATCTGGTTCATCTTTGTGTCCTCTTGTTCTTGTGCTTCGATCCAGCATAAAGCTATTTTATTGTTGACAAATCGATATTCAAGTTTGCACTGCATTTGCTTTTTATCACTTGAGCCAATAGCCCTGGATGATGGTAAGTTGATAGTCAATAAATTTTCTGGCATCATCGCCTTCATCCCAATTTTCTTTTCATGATTGAGGCATTCCACCCCTCCTTGGGAAGATGCAATTATTTTCAAATCTGGAGAGGTTAATCCCTCCAGATTCATCAATCCCTCCGAGGTCTCCACCCTGGGAGTGTTCTTTCCCACTGCTAAAGATAAGGATGGCTTTCTCCTGATTTGAGATGTATCTTCTTTCGTTTTTTTTAATTTCTATTACTTTTGCAGCGTTCCAGAGTCTGCTTTGAACCACATAGATAGTATTCTCTCGATCTTCTATTTTCTTTAGGCGAGGATGGTATTCTAACCTTTTTTGTGGGGATGATGGCTTTAATTGCAACATCTTTGTTGGAGCGAAGGGCCATTCTCTTTTTGAATCCCTTGCAACCCATATTTGTTCTCCCTTTTTCCTATTTTACTCAAAGGACTATATCGTCCCTCACTGATTTGCCGTCTCAAGATAAGGAGGGTATATTTTTAACTGTCAGTGGACTATGGCGTCCCAGATCTTGCCGACCGCAGGTACGATGAGGTGAGCAACGAATAATGAAAGGGGGTAGAGCGTGGGAGTTACCTGAGCGTAGAGGGGAAGAGAATCCCAACCTTGAATGCAGCGGAGCGGAGTGGAGGACGTTAAGCGTACCAGGGGAGCGTAGAAGAGGATAGGAAAGGAGAGGTCTCTGCAACCTCTCAGAGGAGAGGAGAGGAGACCCAATCAACGAAGATCTCTCCACTCCCAATCAGTGATTGTCTCGTCAGAAAATTCTCATTCTATTATTGTCTTTTTATGTATAGGTTAATTTGTTTTTTTTTCACGTCCTAATATTTTACTGAAAATTAATTATTGATTTTGACACCATTATTGTGCGAGAGTAGACATTGTTCATTGTTGATACATTGGAGACTTTGACCTGGCCAGGTGCCGCGCGGACGGTTAATTTCACCAATTGACCGTTGTAGACGAGTAATTCTACAGTACTTCCAAACAATTTCTGCTACGACGGTTGACACAGTACTGATGTCTATTGTATTGGATTTTGGATGGGAGACCTCGTATGGATTTTTTATAATTTAAAATTTTGATTATGGGAACGAGGCTGCTCTTATTCAAGCTTGGGTTGCCCGGGTGCCAACAGATGGTATAGATTTTTCCAAGATATTGAAATTGATATTAATGGTCAAAAATGTGACCAATAAAGAAAAGTTTATTGTATTGTTATCTCTTAGTTATGCACAAATGAATATTCTTGATATAGTTCATTGTTTTCCTTGACATATATTCTTTATTGCATTGTCATCGTGTTAGCATTTTTATGTTCGAGGTGTATGAATAATTATGGCACGTTTCATATTTTGACGGTGCATACTTAGTCAAATTCGTTTGAGTAATATTGAATTTCAACCTTGCAACATAACAGGAAGAAAGGTGTTGGGTCGTCAGCTGGATTGAAGAGTCATTGCTTTATTCTAGTTCAATAAATTAATGTACGAGTGTTATTGATAGATTTATTTAATTTTATTCTGTAGTTCAGACTTGTTGAATTTTTTTGGTTAAGTTCCTTTCTTCTTCCATTATTGTATGGCACTCTGATGGTTTATGGTTAATGGATTATTGAATCTTTTGTCTCGCTCCTGGACTCGAAGAAGAAAAAAATATCATTATTTTGGTATGCTTCCGCAAAGTTTCCCTTGTTTCGAGATCCGGGACGTGACATGATTAGTTAGAATATTCTATTACTATTCAAATTTTGGATGATATATTGTGAAATTGGTCATTCTAGATAGACCATTTACCATTGTTTTACACAAAATTTGGATGATATGTTGTGATTGAGTAATCAAAATCCCCACATGTATTTTTAAAGAATACCAAAAAAGAAGAGATAGCCTAGTTAGCTCCCACGGTGATCCCCATTTAAGCATTTAACAAGTTAGATCCAGGGATCCACATAAATGAGATGGAGTCCTTCAAAAATCAAGGAAAGCCATACGTTTTATCCGTTAGATCTTCATCGAACGGTACGATATGGTTGAGTAATATGACAACTTTTATCACCTTTTAATGCTTATTTTTAATTACTCTTCGCTTAGTCTTTGTCAATTCGATAAATTGCAGTTCCAGTATTCTTTATCAACTTGGATTACATGTATATTTTTTTTTTGTAAATATGATGATTACACAATCTAATCAAATCGTAATTAATGCAATCTGAAGGATTAGTTTCAGAAAGGAATCATTCCTGTATGATGAGGAGAGCATCCTTCCAAAACGTCAGCATCTACGCATAGTCGATTCCTGATTGGCTTTACTCACAGAAACATACAAAGCAAACAGGATGTACATAACTTCACTGTGTATACAAGTACCCCAATGTGCATTGCCTGCACGAGAAAGGAACATCACATAACAAAAGCACCACTACGGTAATTAAATCTGCACCCTCTCGATCAGTACATGCACTGTTGCACACACAGATATATATTTATTATGGTTTTATGGACAAATAGTTACGGGTCCCCTCTCATTTATTTTCTGCTCGTATACGGGGGAGACGTACGCGACCTGTGATGATTACTAAATGTTGACTGATCACTAGAACGAGAAAAATGAAAATTTACTGTCTGTGTTAGGAGAGTCGACGGTAAAAATCTTTTGATCTGTACGTGCATGCAGTCCTTCTTGACCTTAGGGTTTCCATGCGTCCCTGTTCGTTTACTGTGGCTTCTGTGGCGATTGTTCCCATTATTTTTTTTCCTGATTCTTGCTCAGATGTTAATGTGGATTCTAACGAGGAATCCAACTTAACTTTTGCCATATGAGACATCGAGAATAGTAGAGCAATACACCAATATGATACTGTACATGTAGCAACGATGACAGCATCGAAGATAATATATAGGTTAATGTATATTTCATTATGTCAGAATTCAATATGCAAAATAGTATTATGAATCACTATAACAATATGATCTAAGGTAACGAATACATTTTATTCATTGTTATATCATTTGTAGCTAAATATATAACAATGAATATTATCTGTACTTCATTTTTAAAATTTCCGACGAATATCTTATTCTTTGTTATATTCCTAGTAACGAATCATATAACAACGGTTATCGGTTAACATTTTCTTCTAATCATTGTTATATTTAACAATAACTAATACAAATTTCAACGAAATAATTCAACTGATAAATCATTGCTATATTAACCTTTAGCAACGAATACGATGTTCGTTGCTAATTTCAAGAAGAAAAGTTAATTTTACAACGAAAAATACTCCTTGATACATATTTAACATTGAAAGATATGGCAACGAAAATGTGATTGACCAATGTAGGGCGTTATGTTCATCATGGCAGGTATAAACATGATGTAATCCTTTTCTTATAATATTTATATATAATTATATATACTTTGAGGTGGTTCCCTATTTGGGAGGCCATTCTTTTTACTCTAAGAAAAAAAGATATGGCAACGAAAATTCAATTTATTTGTTGTCTTAGATCCATTTTCTTGTAATGAATATAATTAGACAATGAAAACTTCGAAGATTATCAGCATATATATATATATATATATGCCATAACCAGCTAGTATATATTGTAATGCTAGCAATATTTACTCATGTCAAAATGATCACTACCAAAATGAATATTTAATTTCAATTACTATTCCTCAAAACAAATAGAAAAATTTGTTTTAAAATATGAAAATGAATTTGGCTTACAGATTCCAACTCTGAATGAGTTGTATGTAAATTAGTCCGTATTCATTTGAAAATATGTATATCACTGCAAGAAAAACAAGCCGTGACTACAGAATTATGCCCACGGATATGGGGCTTCTAGCCTCAGAATAGAGCTCTGGCCATAATACATGGTGGCATGTAGCCGTAGCTACAAGTCTCATCGCGAGAGTTCTCTCACTACGAATATGTCGTGACCACTACAAGCAACCACAAGGGTTATTGTGGCTACAATTCTTGCATGAATGCCCTCCTTACATCTTTGAAGACTTTAGCCATGGAATTGTAGCTACATTAAAATAGTTGTCACGCGATTATAATGACCACAAGTTTCCGTGGCCATATTCTGTGACCACAATTTGTTTTTCTTGTAGTGTACCTGCACTATAATAAGACACTCTTGTGAAAATTGTGTTATAGCTATGAATCCTTTAGCAACCCAATACTTCTTTGTCAATGTAAATTTGATTGTCGAAAAGTTATCCTAAAATTATTGTTACATATCATACTAAAATAATCAGTTGCCTCAAACTTGTGCTAACAAATTATCAGTTGTGATAAAACTATAGCTACCGACAACATGTATCGGTTAATTAATGTGGGTCAAAGAAAAGAGAGGACATGAAGGCAGTTGGAAATCATTATGTTGTCCATAGTCAAATAATGGTTGGGGCATTACTAACTTAAAATCCTTCAACAACTCCATGCTCACGGATTAAAATATAGGAAATCCCTGGAACATATTATTGCCCTGTGCAACCATCTCCGTTAAGAATTACTGATTGAAAGTACTCAGGGAGTCAGGGGCTGGAGCACTTATCGGTCGACACATAGATCATGCTACTAGAAGGAGACACATATATCAATAAACATATACACTCAATTCTTTCCCATGGAAATTTGTGTCCGAAATTTAACGAAACACTCTAGCTTAAATTGTTTCACATGAGTCATATTTTCTTCAGGTGATGGTACACAATAAGTTAGTAACATAAGATAAGCTTCCTACCTTTAATATTAGCCTTGCAAATAAACTTCCTATATTCTTGCAAACTGTTTCCTTATATACTTTACAAAATTATGAAAATAAGGAATATTTATTCGTCGATTGCCCGTACACAAAGCAAGTCTTGTCCGATCTAAATCTTGATATTCGTGGCATTCCCTATGTCAACATCTTTAACAATACTAGTACTGCAATTAGGTTTTGAAATTCGATCTCCAATTGATAGATGAAATGACAGATAGCATCAGCTCCGTGGTTGATTAGGAAGGAGTGTTGTTTGAGAAATTTCAAGGATACCTCTCACCCGATTCTCAAAGTTGCTAATGATGCTCTTCTTCTCTGACCATTTGGAGGACGCTTCACATAATATTGTCCACTGTATATTGACTTGTTAACATTGCATAGCTTGATTCACTCAAAATTCCCTCTTTAGTTATATTCACTTTTGTAGATCAGGCACCTCATTAAGCTCATGGTGTTGCCCACGAACGTGTAGATAGATTATGTAGGTCAAGTAAAATGCTGGCTAAATCATTTGCTCATGCTTCTTCGTTGTTCATCATTTTGTTGTCTTCTTGGGAAATCTTAGATATTAAAGTTTGTTATATTAGAACTTTATTTTAACTTGATTATTTTGCACATTGTGTTTTGGGAGTTCGACTCCACTATCCTGATCAGTATGATAGCCCTCCACCGAAAACACCACCTCCACTATCCTGATTAGTAATAAGGCACACCGATCCTTCTTAGAAATCTCCATTCACATGGAATAAAGACCAAGGGACTTCTGTGACGATCTCGTCCCTCAAGGATCCTGTTACTCGGCAAATCAATTCCATGCACATACATCTGATGGTTGATCGTTCATGTCGGTCCAAAATGATCCATCAACCATGTTTGGTTGATCGATCATCTGGGACTGTTGACACCATATGGAACTAAAATTTGATGCAAATTGACTCTAAAAATATGTAGAGTCATCTCGAATATTGTAATATATGATAAATACATGGATTAGCACAACAGTCGGCAGCTATGAAGCGAAGGAAAGCCTCGTGGGTGCGTCATATATAGTTGCGGGGAGTGAGGGAAGAAAGAAGTAAGTTGATAAATGACTAATATAGATCCATTGTGAGTTAAAGTGACATAACATCGATGTGGTGAGTCTTGTTGACGTGATAGCATCTTGAGCATCAGTCGAATAATCAATGGGGATATCTAGATCTGTTTAATTACTCCATATTCAGTGGACGATCTTCCCGCTATGTCCTTGCTTTCCATACTGCGATGATCATTTTAAGTGACATGTAGGTAGCAGAGTAGATAACACCAAGGGACTGGCATGATCGATCAACCATGCGGCATGATGCCCTACTTGGATAGTAGTCGGATTTGTTTCCGACAATGTCCATGAAGCTTCTTCGAACATGAAACAAAGTATATCCTCTTGATCCTGCTGTTACCGCATCACAACCATATTTTTACTTTCTCCATGTACTTAGTCATTTAGTGAGAAATCACATGCGATGCAAGATTGGATTCGACAAAAAACTCGTCAAAATGTGATTACAACATTTCCTACGTATTCTAGACACTACACAAGATTCATGGTACAAAAATATCGTAGATCTGACAACAAGAGGGTAAAATTCCTACTTACAAGAGCGTTCCAATGCGACTTTACTTCGCTCAGAACGAGAGTCCCACATCATTTCGTAGAAGACGAGTGTGTCCACGGTGATCCCCACTGCATGCTCTTCGAAACGGCATAAGCTCGGGCGTCCGATCGGTGGTCAGAACTTGCTCCCAGCGGTGAAGCTTCGACGAGGTGGCGGTGGG
>JAZKJV010007885.1:0-39550 GCA_037367405.1 Ottelia alismoides | reverse complement strand
TGTAACGGGACATGTTCGCTTTAGAGTATAGCTCTTCACGCTAGGCTGGAGGATAGTACCTTCACCATGTCCTTCCCAGTACAAAGGTTGCGCCGCCTCCGCTCGTCCGACGCCATGCGCCGCCTCGCCCGCGAAACCTGGCTCGAGCCCTCCCAGTACATCTACCCGCTCTTCGTCTGCCCCGGTGAGGGCATCCGCAAGCCCATCGGCTCCATGCCCGGCGTCGCGCAAACCTCCATCGATGAAACCGTGAAGGAATGCCGCGAAGTTCACGCGCTCGGCCTCGGCGGCGTCATCCTCTTCGGCATTCCCGAAAGCAAGGACGAAGTGGCCAGCGGCGCCTACGCCGACGACGGCATTGTGCAAAACGCCATCCGCGCCATCAAGCGCGAAGTGCCCGGCCTGCTCGTCGTTACCGACGTCTGCAACTGCGAGTACACCTCCCACGGCCACTGCGGCAAGATCGTCAACGGCGACGTCGACAACGACGCCTCGCTCGATTGGCTCGCGCGCGGCGCCGTCTCCCACGCCCGCGCCGGCGCCGACATCGTCGCGCCCTCCGACATGATGGACGGCCGCGTCGCTGCCATCCGCCGCGCGCTCGACACCGCCGGCTACCCCCTCGTGCCCATCCTCTCCTACGCCGCCAAGTTCGCCTCCGCCTACTACGGCCCCTTCCGCGAAGCAGCCGAAAGCACGCCTCAGTTCGGCGACCGCCGTTCGTATCAAATGGATCCCGCCAACGCCCGCGAGGCCCTGCGCGAAATGGAGCTCGATCTCGAAGAGGGCGCCGACATGCTCATGGTGAAGCCCGCCGGCGCTTATCTCGACATCATCCGCGCCGCGCGCGACCGCTTCGATGTTCCGCTCGCCGCCTACCAGGTCTCCGGCGAGTATTCGCAAATCCACGCCGCCGCCCGCCTCGGCTGGCTCGATCTCGAACGCACCATGGTCGAATCGCTCACCGCCATCCGCCGCGCCGGCGCCTCCATCGTGCTCACTTATTTCGCCAAGGACATGGCCCGCCTCCTCGGCTAAAAAGAAAAACCGCTGCCCCGGTCAGGGCAGCGGCATTTCACTCGACTCCAAACTTGCTTAGCGGCGGCCTTCGCTCGACGGCGGCACCAGGCCCCGAATGCGCATGTAGGTCACCAGGTTGCCGTAGTGTTCGAACGAGTGCGCCGTGTTCAACTCGAGCACCGCCGCCTTCGTCCGCTCCGATCCGAACGCCTTCACCGTCTGCTTCGCCGTCGTGTCGTTCAACGACGCGTACGCCTTGTCGCAATACGTCAACGCGCGATCCAGCGCCGCCGACAGCTCTTCCTTGCCCTTCTTCGCCTTCGCGATGCCCGGCTCCGGATTCTGCTCGCCCAGCACCATCGAGCAGAACATGTTGCTCGCATCAGAAAGGTGCGCGATGAAATCCGTGAACGCCATCACATCGTGGCTCGGCTTGAAATTCCAGCTCTCCGCCGGCATCTTGGCCGCCGACTTGCGCAGGTTGTCAGCCACCTGCTTCTGGAGCCCGGCCATGCCGGACCACACCGTCGGAGCCTCCTGCGCCGCCGCGAAAGCAGCCACCAAGACCCCGAGCATCAGTGAACGAAACATAATCTACTCCTTGTGAAAACCGACTGAGTTCTCCCCATTCTAGGGGAACCGGCACTCCAGGTCCAGTGCGGCATCCAACTGCCGCCGATACTCTTTATGTGAAATTTCGATGACGCCGAACTGCTCGAGATGCGGCGTCACATACTGCACGTCCAGCAGTCCGAACCCACGCTCGCGCAGCTTGAACACCAGGTGCGCCAACGCCACCTTCGACATATCGCGCACCCGGTGAAACTTGCTCTCGGCGAAGAAGGCGCCTCCCAGGTTCACGCCATAAGTTCCACCGGCCAGTTGCCCATCCACCCACACTTCCACCGAATGCGCCTGCCCGCGCCGATGGAGTTCGCCGAACACCTCGACGAACTCCTCGCTGATCCACGTCTCCTCACGATCGCTCCCGCACGCCCGCATCACGCCTTCGAAATCCCGATCGAACGACACCTCGAACCGCGCCAGCTTCAACGTCCTCTCGAGCGACCGCGACACATGAAAGCCATCCAACGGCAGCACGGCCCGCTGCGGCGGCTGGTGCCAAGTCACCAGTTGCTTGCCCGGAAACGCCATCGGAAAGACACCCAGTCGATACGCCGGCTCCACCTCTTCAATTCTCAGCCGCCGCGTAACGCGAACCACATCACTCATGGAGGACGAGCGCCCCTCTCCATCGGTGTTCATCGGTGTTCATCGGTGGCCATTCAAACTAGGCATCGAGTTTCCGCACGGCCGCCGCAATCGCGTCCATCTGCTCCATCGTGTTGTACACATGCGGCGAAAACCGCACGCCCGCAAAGCGACCGCTGCCTGTCACGGAAGTCGCAATCCGATTGTGCTGCCACAGCAAGTCATACAGCTCCTGCGGCTGCTTCACCCGCGGCTTCATCTTCAACACACTGAAGCCCAGCTCCGCAGCGCCGCGAAACTCGTGACCACTCTCCGCCAGCCGCTTGCGCAAGTGGACCGTCAACGCCCGCGCGCGCTCCTCGATCCGCTTCACGCCCACCATGCTCAAGAAATCCGCGCACGCCTCGAACGCGGCAATCCGCGCATCGTCGCGCTGCCCGAACACGTCCAGCTTGCGAGCGCCTTTCAGTTCACCGCTCCAACCCGCCGTGATGATTGCCGGCCAAACCTCCGGCAGGCGAGCCTCGCGAACATACAGCACACCGGCCTCCAGCGGCCCCATCGGCCACTTGTGCGCGCTGCCGGAAAACGAATCGCAGCCCATCTTGTGCAAGTCGATATCGAGTGCGCCGAACGTCTGCGCGCCGTCGATATGCACCCACGCCGAGCGCCGCCGTCCCAGCTCGACGACCGCTTCCACCGGAAACCGCAAGCCCGTCGTGCTCGTCAGGTGCGTCACGCTGATCACCCGCGTCTTCGCGGTCACCATCTTCTCTACGGAGCCCAACAGGTCGCCAGAGGAACGCGCGTCATCCGGCGTCGAAGCCACCTTCACCACCAGCCCCATTCGCTTGGCGCGCATCTGCCAGGAGTCCAGGTTCGACGGGTGATTGTGGTCGGTCAGCACGATCTCGTCGCCAGGCTTCAAGTCCAGCCCCTGCACGATCGTGTTCGTTGCTTCGCTCGTATTGCGCGTCAGCGCGATCTCATCCGCGCTCGCACCCAGCAGCCGCGCCAGCTTCGCTCGCGCGCTTTCGTACATCGGCTTGAACTTTTCGCGGTTCTGAAACGAAGGATCCGCCTGGAAGTCATCCAGTAGTTTGGTGTAGCGGTCGAGAACAGGAAGCGGCGCCGGGCAAACGTTGGCGGCGTTGCAGTAGATCAGGTTGCGGTCGAGCGGATACTGAGCCGCGACGAAGCGCCAGTAGTCGTCACCGTTGCGTTGGGTGGCCTGCTGCGCGAACGCCTGGAAGGCGCCCGCCGTCAGCGTGCCGAGAAAAAAACGGCGAGGGCTGTTCATCCCTCCGAGTCTACTTCATGATCTGGAACAGGTTGCTGTAGTCGTCCGTCCACAGCCGCAGGTTCGCCATCTTCGGATGCGGCGTCTCATGCCGGCGCACCGCCTCGTTGTTCGCAAACGCCTGATTCTTCGTCAACAGCACCCAGTCCGATTCGAAAATGTAGTTCGCATCGTCGGCTTCGTTTTCCACCGAGAGTACCGTCAGCCCCAGGCTCTGCCCCACCTGCTTCACCACCGGCTCCAGCTCCAAATGCCGGTTCGACACGTGGATCGCCAGCACGCCCGTCGGCTTCAAGTGCCGTAGATAAACCTCGAGCGCTTCCTTCGTCAGCAAGTGCACGGGAATCGAATCGCTCGAAAACGCGTCCACCGCCAGCACATCGTAATTGCGCGTCGCCTCGCGCTCGAGCGTCAGCCGGGCGTCGCCCAGCGCGATATCCACCTTGCCCGGCGACGACGACAGATACGTGAACTGCTTCTGCGCAATATCCTGCACCTGCGGATTGATCTCGTAGAACCGCAGCTCATCGCCCTGTTGAATCCACGACGCCATTGTGCCGATCCCCAGCCCGATCACCGCCACGCGCAAATGCGGATTGTCCGCCGTCCGGCTATGTGTCATCGCCAGCCCGATACCCGAAGTGGGCCCGTAGTAAGTCACCGGCCGCGTCCGCTTCGGCCCTTCCACGAACTGCTCGCCGTGGTTTGATCGTGCCGTGAATCAGGCCGCGAATCTTCTCGCCTTCCTCGTCGGTCTCCCGCACGCGCAGGCTGCCGTAGAAGTTGCGGACATTCAGGAAGCCCTCATCGCGCATTTCGCGCACCACGCGTACACTCGCCACCACCAGGAAGATGCTCAATCCGGCGAACAGCAAATCGCTCACGATGTGTTCCCGGAAAATCAGCAGGACGACGAACAGTCCGAACACGGCCAGCGCCACGTACATCTCGTAGTAGCCCGTCAGCACCATCGGCGCGCCCAGGCTCACCAGCAGCCCCGCCAATCGCGCCGCCAATCGAGAGCATCAGGTAGAAGCTCGTCAGGTGCTCCGGCGCCGGCTTGCGACGCGCCAGTTCTCCGTGGCAGAACACGCAGATCACGAACAGCCCCAGGCAATAGAGCAGCGTCACCAGCTTGATGTTGTTCTCGCTGGCATCGGTGTAATAGGCATACCCGGCGCCCAGCAGCGTAATGAACAGCACGCCCAGGAACACCTGGTGGTCGTAGAAGCGGTCGCTGTCGAACGTCACCACGAAGCTCGCCAGATAGAGCGCCAACGGAATCACCCACAGGAACGGGAACGAAGCAACATTCTGCGTCAGGTGATTCGAAATCGCCAGCAGGAAAACGCTCGGGAACGCCGCCAGCGTCACCCACAGCGCCTTCTGCCCGAAGTCCGGCCCGGCCGACGTCGCGGCCACCGCCGCCTCCGCGTCATCCCACTGCCGAGCCTTCCACGCGAGCGACCCCGCCAGCGCGGCGAACAACAAATATCCGCCGCTCCACAACCATCCCTGCCACCGCGTCGACACCGCTGGCTCGATCACGAACGGATAAGCCACCAGCGCGATCAACGACGCCAAGTTCGACAGCGCGAACAAGCGATACGGCAGCGCGCCTTGAAACTCCCGCGCATACCACGCCTGCAACAGCGGACCCGTGGTCGACAGCAACAGGTAAGGCAACCCCACCGACACCGCCAGTGTGATCAAGATCCGCGAAATCGGCTCTTCCTCGCCGGTCGGCTTCCACGAAGACGACGCCGACATCGGTAGCCACAGCAGGCTGATTCCCAGCAGCACTAGGTGCAGCGTGCCCTGCTTGCGCGGCGACAAGCCCTTCACCAGCCGATGCGAGTAGAGGTACCCCAGCAGCAGCACCAATTGGAAGAACAGCATGCACGTGGTCCACACGGCGGCCGAACCGCCAAACCACGGCAGAATCATCTTCGCGATGATCGGCTGCACTTGAAACAGGAGAAATGCGGAACAAAAATCGTCAGGGCGTAAGGAATCATTGAGCGAGGGCTTGCTCGAGATCCGCAATGATATCGTCTCCGTCCTCGATGCCGCAGGAGAGGCGGACGAGGTTGTCGGATATGCCGAGCCGTTCGCGCTGCTTGGGTGGCACGTCGCGATGGGAGGCGATAGCGGGGTAGAGCATCAGGCTGTGGACGTCACCCAGCGAAGTGCCGGGTACGATCATTTTCAGCGCGTCCATGAACCGGAACACGCCTTTGCGGTCTGCGCCGCGTAGATAAAAAGGAACAATGGCGCCGCGCAACCCGGGGGCAGCAGGCGGTCGATC
This sequence comes from Ottelia alismoides, assembly GCA_037367405.1. Classification (NCBI taxonomy): domain Eukaryota; kingdom Viridiplantae; phylum Streptophyta; class Magnoliopsida; order Alismatales; family Hydrocharitaceae; genus Ottelia; species Ottelia alismoides. The sequence continues at coordinate 33,710 of JAZKJV010007885.1, read as the reverse complement.
ACCGCCCGGTCCGGATGGCCCGCGTCGTCCAGGTGCAGCACGCGTTCCACGCCGGGCTGCTCGCGCAGCCACGCCGCCACCTGCACCGCATTCTTGCATTGGCGCTCCACGCGCAGGGCGAACGTCTTGATCCCCCGCATCGTCAGGTAGGCTTCGAACGGGCCCAGTATCGGCCCATACATCTTCACCACCTGGCGCGCGGCCGCTTCGTGCGCGGCGTCGTAAGTCACCAGCCCGCCCATTACGTCGCCGTGCCCGGCCAGATACTTCGTCGCCGAATGGACGCTGAAAGCTGCGCCCAACTCCACCGGCCGCACCATCAGCGGCGTGGCGAACGTATTGTCCACGATCACGGCGCAGTTCACCGCCGCGCTCAGTTTCGCAATCTCATCGATCGGCGCCACCCGCAGCGTCGGGTTCGACACCGTCTCCATCACCAGGCAACCCGGCTTGTGCTCGCCCAGCAGCTTCTCCACCAGCGCCAGGTCCGTCACGTCCGGACAGATCACCGTCTCGATGCCGAACGGCTCCAGCAGCTTCGTCAGCATCTTGATCGTCGGTCCGAAAATCTGCAGCGCGACGAGCACCTTCTTCGGCCGCTCGAGCAGCGCCGAGTGAATCGCCAGGTGGATCGCCGCCATGCCCGACGAGCACGCAATCGACCCCGCCCCGCCTTCCAGCGACGTCACCAATTCCTCGAGCGCCGCCACGGTCGGATTATCGAAGCGGCAGTAAGTGTAGCCCTGCTCCTCGCCGCCGAAATCTTATCGATCGTCTCGGCCGAGTCGTAGAAGTAGGTGGACGACAGGTGGATCGGCGTCGTCGACGGCGTATAGTCCTTGCGCTTGGCGGTCTTCGCGCTCGGCCTCTTTCGGTCGCCGGCGTGTACCGCCCGCGTATGGATCTTCATGCTTTTCTCTTCCAGCGGACGCCGTCCTTCGTGTCCTCGAGAATGATGCCCTTGTCGAGCAGTTCCTGCCGCACGGCATCGGCCCGGGCGAAATTTTTCTGCTTCTTCGCCGTCGTGCGTTCCAGGATTAGTGCCTCGACATCGGCGTCGCTCAACGCACCCGCCTCCTGGCGAACTTCCAGCACATCGAACACCGAATCGAAGCGGTCTAGCACCGCGCGCGCGCCCACCACATTGCCCGCCTTGAACGTTCCGGCATCCATCGCCGTATTCGTGTCGCGGACATACTCGAACACCGCGCCCAGCGCCTCAGCCGTGTTCAAGTCATCGTCCATCGCGGCGTCGAAATCGGCCAGCGCCTTCTGCGCCCGCGCGTCCAGCTCCGCGTCCGTGCCCTCGGCGTAACTTGTCCGTCTTCAAGCGCAGCGCGTAATTGCGCAGCCGCTCGATCGAGGTCGCCGCCGCCTTCAAGCCGTCCAGCGTGAAATTCAGCTTTTTGCGATACGGCACCGAAGCGAGCAAGTAGCGGATCGCTTCGGGCGCATAGTCCATCTCCACCAGCTCGCGCAGCGTGTAGATGTTGCCCACGGACTTCGACATCTTGCTGAAATCCACCAGCAGATGCTCGCAGTGCAACAGAAGCGCGAAAACTGCTTGCCCGACACGCCTTCCGATTGCGCGATCTCGTTCTCGTGATGCGGGAACATCAGGTCAATGCCGCCGGCGTGAATATCGAGCGTGTCGCCCAGATACTTCATCGCCATCGCCGAACACTCGATGTGCCAGCCCGGCCGCCCCGCGCCGATCGCCGTCTCCCAGCAAGGCTCATCGCCCTTGCGCTGCTTCCACAGCACGAAGTCGCGCGCATCGTTTTATCGTATTCGTCCACGTCCACCCGCGCGCCCGCGCGAATGCCGGAAAAATCGTTGTGCGAAAGCTTCCCGTAGCCGTTGAACCCGGCAATGCGGTAGTACGTCGACCCCTCGCTCTCGTAGGTCAACCCCTTCGCCGCCAGCTTCTGCACCATATCGACCATCTCGTCAATATGCTCGGTGGCGCGCACATCTTCCACGGCGGCAGAAAGCGCATCGTCGCCATGTCTTCGAGGAAGGCCTTCTCGTAGATCTCCGTGTACTCGCGCAGGGTCATCCCCTTCGCCATCGAGTTCCGGATGATCTTGTCTTCCACATCGGTGATGTTCATCACATCGTTCAAAACGAACCCGCGCGCGCGCAGCCAGCGGCGCAGAATGTCATTGAACGTAAAGGTGCGCAGGTTCCCGATATGGGCATAGCTGTACACCGTCGGGCCGCACGTATACATCCGGACGGTGTGGCCGTCCTGCGGCGTAAATTCCTCGGCTCGGAGAGAGAGACTATTGAATAAACGAAGGCTCATGCGCGGTGGGGGATTATCTTTCCATCCTACAACGCGCCATCCCGGCAGGCCCGATGGTAGGATCTTGAGGTGAACCGACGCCATCTCGTGGGCTCGGGCGCCGCCCTCGCAGCCGCCGCCGCCCAAACTCCCGCCAACGCCAAACGCACCCTCATCGAGCTCCGCTACTTCCAGCTCCGCAACAGCGCCGACAATCAAATGCAGCGCGTCACCGACCTGCTGCAGAACACCTTCCTCCCCGCCGCCAAGCGCGCCGGCGTCAAGACCACCGGCGTCTTCCGCCCCGTCATCGCGCCCAACGCCCCGTTCCTCCTCATGGTGCTCGAGTACGCGAGCTTCGACGCCATGGACAAGATCAGCGCCGCCGTCGACGCCGACCCCGGCTACCAGAAAGGCGCCGCCGCCTTCGGCGCGCTCCCCGGTCAGAACTACGTCCGCATGGAGCGCCAGGTCATGCGCTCGTTCGAGACAGTGCCCTCCATCGAAGTCCCCAAGCCCGCCGCCAAGCCGCGCATCTTCGAGCTCCGCACCTATGCCTCGAACACCCGCACTTCGCTCAAGAAAAAAAATCGGCATGTTCGACAACGGCGAAATCGCCATCTTCCGCAAGACCGGCTTGCAGCCCGTCTTCTTCGGCGACGTCCTCATCGGCGACAATCTCCCGAACCTCACCTACATGCTCGCCTTCGACAATCTCGCCGCCCGCGAAGCCAACTGGGCCCAATTCGTGTCGCACCCGGATTGGCTCAAGCTCCGCGCCACGCCCGGCCTGAGCGACGCCGAGACCGTCTCCAACATCTCGAACTCCATCCTCAGCCCGCTCCCGTTCTCCGACATCAAATAACATGCGCTGGTGGATCCTGGCGGCGCTGTTCTGCTCGACGGTCATCAACTTCATCGACCGTCAGGCGCTCAGCGTCGTCGCCCCCGTGCTCCGCGACCGTCTCCACCTCTCCGCCACCGAACTCGGCACCATCGGCACCGGCTTCATGCTCGGCATGCTCCTCGGCGAGCTTCCCCAGGGCTTCCTCAACGATCGCCGCGGCCCCCGCGTCGGCATGACCTTCGCCGTCACCTGGTGGTCGCTCGCCAACGCGCTTCACGCCTTCGCCTCCACCCTCGGTCACTTCATCGGGCTCCGCTTCTGGCTCGGCACCGGCGAATGCGGCAATTACTCTGGCGGCAACAAGACCGTCGCCCGCTGGTTCCCCCAGCAGGAGCGCGCCTTCGCCCTGGGCGTCTTCAACGGCGGCGCCGCGCTCGGCAACGTGCTCGCCCTGCCGGCCATCACCTGGATTCTTCTGAACCTCGGCTGGACCTGGGTCTTCTTGCTCCCCAGCCTGCTCGGCTTCGCCTGGGCCATTTGGTGGTGGAACCTCCTCGGCCGAGCCGAAGCCCAAGCCCCGCCGCCCGCCCAGACCACCCACGCCGAGCCCGAGCCTGCGTTCAAAGATCTCCTCTCCTCCCGCCAGGCCCTCGGACTCATGCTCTGCCGCGCCCTCGTCGGACCCGTCGTGCAGTTCTTCCTCTTCTGGATGCCCGAATACTTCTACCGCCAGCGCGGCCTCAGTCTGAAGGAGATCGGCTACACCGCCTGGCTCCCGTTCCTCTTCGGCGACCTCGGCTCGCTCGCCGGCGGCTGGCTCGCTGGCAAGCTCATCCAAAATGGTTGGACCATTCGCAACGCCCGCCTCGCCACCATGACCATCGGCGCTGCTTTCTGTCTGGCGAGCTTCGGCATCTTCTCCGCGCCGACGACCTCCGCCGCCATCGGACTCATGTGCCTCGTCCTCTTCGGGCACTACTTCCTCAGCGCCAACATGTTCGCCAGCATTTCCGACCTCATGCCTGAAAAGGCGGTGGGCCGCACAACGGCTCTCACCGGCATCGCCGGCGGACTCACCGGCGCCCTTTTCCCCGCGCTCACCGGACGCCTCGTCGATCAAATCTCCTTCGCCCCCGTCTTCGCCCTCGCCGCCCTCCTCCCCGCCCTCGGCGTCGCCGCCCTCTTCGCCCTCAATCGCCACTTCGACAAGGCTTCGCGTTGACATGCAGGAGCTTCCTGAACTTCTGAGAAGCCTGTTCCTGGCTCAATACGGATATCGGGACGGATTCCGCCAGCTCCGCCACCAGTGCATGGCCCTGGTCCCGGATGCTCCGTGGGCCCTTCTCGATCAGGTGGACTTGGATGCTGAATCAGTTGCGTTTGTTCAGTGGCTGAGGGGAAACTGGCCGGAACCGCATCAACTGCACTCGATCCGGGCCCTGTATTTCGGGCTCTCCGACTGTGGGACCTCCCTCGGCCTCACGGGAACCCAGGAGTTCGATGCGGACGATGTTGATTGTGCGTGGGCGTTTTCAGTGAGCTACCAAGGTCCATCTGCTTGGAACGATTCCCAAGCTCTGGCTGCCTTCGCGGACCTCTCGGATCAGGCGGACGGCGACCTTCCCGTGCTCCTCTACCTGCTGTGTCTCGGCTTTGTTGGCCTGCTGCTTCAATCCCATTTGCCGCAGTTGGCCACGCCGAGTTCGATTCCCGCCGCTGTCGGGTTCAACGAGGGTGATGCCTACGTGCTCCCCTCGATGCAGTCCATCGAAAAGCGGTAGACCTGCCAAGTCTGACTTGACAGCATCGGCGTGGCAAGCCATACTTGACACGTGATCGGAAGCTTCCGGCACAAGGGCCTCGAGCGCCTCTACGAACAAGGCGAACGCCGCGGCATCCGTGCCGATCTCATTGAGAAGATTGAGAACATCCTGACTCTCCTGGAAGCTGCTGAGACAACTGATGCTCTGAATGCCCCGAGTCTCCGCTTGCACCAGCTCACCGGTGACCGAAAAGGATTCTGGAGCGTTACCGTGCGGGCCAACTGGCGGATTATCTTCCGATTCAGCAACGGTCACGCGCATGATGTCGAGTTGATCGATTACCACTAGGAGGAATCGCCCAATGCCGATGAAGAATCCCTCGCACCCGGGACGGATCATCCGCCAGGAATACTTGGAAGCTCTCGGCGTGTCGGTCTCCGAGGCCGCCCGCCGGATCAAGGTTTCCCGGCAAGCGCTGAGCAGCCTTCTCAACGAGAAGGCGGATCTGACTGCCGACATGGCGCTCCGGCTCGAAAAGGCCTTCGGTATCGATATGCAGTTGTTCCTCCGGATCCAGAACGCCTACGACATCGCGCAGGCCCGTCAGCGGCAGGAACGGTCGCGCTTGAAGATCGAGCGCTACGACGCTACGGCTCCCCGCCCGGCCGCGTGAATTGTGATGCAAAAGCAGCCATCGTCATCCACAGTCCGCTGGCACCGGGCCCAACTCCGCCAGTTCCGGATAGCCATGCGCGAACAGTCTCGATTCATTGAACAGGCCGCGTCCGGGCAACTCATCCGTGCCGAACCCCGAATCGAATAGCACCCATGCCCCACCTCCTCGTCATCTTCACCGGCGGCACCATCTCCATGAAGGCCGACCCCGCCACCGGCGGCGCCCTCCCCGCGCTCTCCGGCGCCGAGATCCTCGCCCTCACCCCCGCCCCCGCCGAAACCGAAATCCTCGACTTCGCCCGCCTCGCCGGACCCCACATCACCCCCGATCACATGTGGCGTCTCCACCAACTCATCGAGCAACACGCCCAGCGCCCCGACCTCGCCGGCATCGTCATCACCCACGGCACCGACACCCTCGAGGAAACCGCCTACTTCCTCGACCTCCAGCACCATCACGACCTCCCCGTCATCGTCACCGGCGCCATGCGCAACGCCTCCCACCCCGGCTTCGACGGTCCCGCCAACCTCCACGCCGCCCTCCGCGTCGCCCTCGACCCCCAGTCGCGCGGCCGCGGCGTCCTCGTCGCCTTCAACCACACCATCCACGCCGCCAGCGCCGCCACCAAGACTGATTCCCAGGCCCTCGAAACCTTCCAGAGCCCCCTCTTCGGCCCCCTCGGCATCATCGACCACGACCGCGTTCTCTACTACCGCCGCCTCGAATCGCGCCAGGTCATCGCCGCCCCCGGCTACGAGCCCAAGGTCGACGTCATCCTCATGCACGCCGGCGCCGATTCCCGTTTCTTCCACCACTCCATCGACACCGGCGCGCGCGGCATCGTCATTGAAGGCACCGGCGCCGGCAACGTCACGCCCTTCGCCGTTGAAGGCATCCAGCGCGCGCTCGACGCTGGTCTCGCCGTCGTGCTCACCACGCGCTGCGCCCAAGGCCGCGTCGTCGACGCCTACGCGTACCCCGGCAGCGGCCAGGACCTCCGCCGCCGCGGCGTCCTCTTCGGCGACATGCAAAACGCCGCCAAAACCCGCATCCAGCTCATGCTCGCCCTCGCCAAGGCGAAAACGAAGGACGAACTCCGCGCGCTCATCGAGCAAGGCCGCTACGATTGGCCCGCCTGACCGCCCAAACCTAGGCCCTCGTGTGCTTGACCAGAAGTGCTTCCAATACCGCGGCGGGCCGCCGAAAGCTGGTCAACTCCAGCGCGGCGATGGCTTTCGCAAAGTCGAGCAACCCGCGCTCGGCCGCAATGTCGAGGATCCCCAGCGTGCCCGTCACGACAAGACCCTGCTTCTCTGCCAGTGCGACTCCTCTGCGGTCATCCATCAACAGCAGATCGGCCTGCATCGCGACCGCCAGCGCAATCGCCTCCGCCTCACCCTTGTGAATTCCCGGCTCGGCGACAACCGGCGGGACTTCCGCGACTTCCAGCCAAGGTGGAGGAGCTGCAATCCAGCTCTGAACAGGCGCTGGCGCACCGGGGCCGGATAACTCCGCCTGGACGGCGGTGGGAAGCACGATCTTGTCGCAGAGACGCGGCAACACTTCGATCTGCCCGATCAAAATGAGGTAGTTGATCGGCCCGGTGTCGGCGATGACCAACCGCACCGCTACAGTCCCAGGCTCTTGAGCGCGGCGCGTTCCTTCTCGAAGTCCGCCAGCGTGTAGTCTTCAAGAACGCCGTGCGCCTTCAAGAATCCGTCGATTTCCAGCCGGGCCAGTCCAAGCATGCGGCCGAGTTCAGGCTCCGTAATCCGCCCGGCCTTCAGCTCTTCCAGTGCAAAGCTCTCCAGCGCACGGCGCGACAAATCCGCCCCGGCTATGGACAAGCGGGCGGCAATGTCGTCCGGGATTTGCACGGTCACATTCATCGCCGATGAATCCTTCTGTTATCACGATACTGGACTTGGACCATCCTGTCACGCTTTGGCGAAGTGATGTCGACATGATGCCGTCCCGCAAAGGGTAGGTTCGGGACGAAAAACACCCCGACGGAGTGTGTCAAAATTGGCACTATAGCCTATGTTTGATCGGTCTAAGAAGCCGGAGCCTCCTTCTACCAGACCTCCGCCGGCCGCGAGCCGGTGCGGGAATGGATAAAGGCCCTATCGCCCGCCGACCGCCAGATCGTAGGCCGCGACATTCAGAAGGTGGAATTTGGCTGGCCCATAGGGATGCCCTATTGCCGCAGTCTTGGCAAGGGGTTGTGGGAGGTGCGCAGCGATCTTTCGGACGGCAGGATCGCCCGCGTGATTTTCTGCCTGATGCGCGGGCGCATGGCGCTGCTGCATGCGTTCATCAAGAAGACGCAGAAGACGCCGCCCAAAGATTTGGAACTCGCCCTGAAACGAATGAACGACATGGAGGAGTAGCGATGGCACAGAAAAAGAAGAAGGGAAAGCTCGGTTCTTCCTTCGATGCATTTCTCGCCGAGGAGGGCATCCTGGAAGCCTGCGAGGAGCAAGCCATCAAACAAATTCTCGCCGACCAGATCAAGGCGGCCATGCAAAAGGACCATCTCACCAAGACGGCCATGGCCTCACGAATGAACACCAGCCGCCGCGCGCTGGACCGGCTCCTCGATCCCGGCAACACGAGCGTGACGCTTCATACGCTGCAACGCGCGGCCATCGCCGTGGGTCGCCAACTTCGCATCGAACTGCGCTAGCATCCTTGACTCCGACTGAACGAAAGGGCAGTTCACCGCTCTGCTGAACTTGACGAATGCCGCTTGATATTGAAGGCTGGGTTGAGATAACCAGGTCGGACCCGTCGGACCGTTCAGAGGAATATGCCTGGTCTGGAGTTATCCGATTGGCCCATCTGATCGATACGGCGGACGAAGTTTCTGAAGCTCTTTTCGGGCTTTCCAGGCGGGCAATCACGGGGTACGATCTTGGCTTCCGGCCAGTAGCTTCGGCACGCGGCATACCTACCAATCCATCCAACGAAGTCAAAGCCGAGATGGAACGGATCAGGAAACATGAAGAACGGCACGGCAGCGGAGGAGCATGCCCGGACGTCCGTTGAAAGCAGCGACTCCGTAGACCGAGGTTAGCTGGCTTTCGGGACGGCGGCAAGCGGGCCTTGCGGATCGCGTGCAACGGCCGCCAGGGAGGCAGCCAGTTGGGGAAGATCCTTGTAGCCCTTGACGCGCCGAAACTGGGCCTCGGCGGCCAGCAAGCCGCTGGCGATCCAGCGTAGCTTCATGTCCCCCTTCTGCCAGCGCTTGACGCGGCGAGTCTTGTCTTCCACCACCGAGAGCGCGGATTCGATCGGGTTGGTTGAAAAGAACGTCTTGCGCAGAGTCTCGGAGAGGCCGAGCCGGTAGATGGTCAACGTTTCCTCCAACCCTTCGGCCAAACTGCGGGCGGCGCTGGGATTGAGCCGCTCCAGTTGCGCCTGAACTTGCTCGAGCGCCTGGCGGGCTTGTCGGTAGTCCGTCATGGCCCAGGCCGCGGTGAGCTTCTGCTCCACCAAGGGCTGGTGCTCGTCGGGCAGATGCCGGAGCACATTCCGGCGCTTGTGCAGTTGGCAGCGCTGGATGAGGGCCGCGTCTCCGGCGTGCTGGCGGACAGCCTTGGTCAACGCCTTGGAACCATCCAGCACGTAAAGGCGCTTGACGGCAAAATCGAGTCCCCGCTCGGCCAAGTCCGCACACAACGCTCCGGCGACCTCGCCGTTCTCGGTAGCCCCCTGCCGGACTCCCAGAATGACCTTACCGCCGTCCCGGGCGATGCCCAGCGCCACGATGAACATCTCCCCCTTGATCGGCTTGCCGTCGATCAGGAGAGCCACCAAGTCCAGCTTCTCGAGCCGGCGTTCGAGCAACTGCCGCAGCTTCCGCCGGCTGGCGTCGATGAATCTCTCGCTCACCGCCGATTTCTCCAGGCCGTATGCCTCCTGAAAGCGCCGGACACATTTGCCGTATTGCCGGTTCGACAAGCCACGCAGCGTGTCCTGCCAGAACTTCTCCTCGCCGGCCGGTTCGCGCTGGAACCGCGCGTAGCTGCCCAGCTTGATTTCGCCGCCTTTCTTGCCTCGCACGCGCGGCCGGGACAAAGGCACTTTCTGGCCATCCACCAGACACCAACCGGCTTCCTGGCCCCAGCGGTATCCTGTTCGCTCTGGATTGGCCGAGTGCCGGGCCCCGGCCAGTTCCTCCACTTCCGACTCCATCAAATCTTGCAAGACGATCACTCCGGCTTGCCGGATCAACTCGCCGACTCCCCGCCGCAGTGCCTCGGCGATCTCGGCCGAGGGCAACTGCAGTTGCAGCGGATCCCGCCGCCCCTTCAGCCGCGCCTCGAACTGCTGCCCAGCACGGTGGTCTTCAATCGGGTATGCTTTCTTCAAAGCGACTCTCCTTTGCTTTCAATGATTTCCCCGAACCTATCACGGCTCGGGGGGAGAGTCGCTACTTTCTACGATCTACCGGGCATGCTCCAGCGGAGAGTTCAGCGGGTTTAGCCACGTTTACTACGATGAAGTCCAAACGCTGAATTGGCCAGCGTACGGCGTAGACTCCCTCGAGACCAGCGATTGGGCACTAGTTTTTCGGTTGATCGAAGACATTCGAGCGTGCGACCGTTTTGGAGTGTCAGACTTCCGCATTGTCTGCTGGAGTAACTGGTAGTTCCACAAAGGGCCGGTTCTGGGACGGGTCAAGGCTCCAATGAACCCAAGAAAAATTCGTCTCCACTGCCCCCTACCGCCCCCCCACCACCTTCCTCAACCGCTCCAACGCCAGCGCCGCCGACGGCATCCGCTCCGCCGCCATCGCCAACTGCCGCTCCGCCTCCCGGAAATCCCGCCGCTGCACCGCCAGGTTCCCCAACAAAAAGTGCGTCGGCGCATACGCCGGATCCCGCCGCAACGCCTCCCGCAGCGCCAACTCGGCATCGCCCAAGCGCTTCAAGTCCAAATACATCGCCGCGCAATTCGCCCAAATCACCGGACTCGAATCATCCAACCGCCGCGCCTCCTCGAACTCCATCAACGCCTCCGCCACGCGGCCCATTCGCGCATACTGCGTCCCCAGATTCGACCGCGCCTCCGCAAACGCCGGCTGCAGCGTCAACGCCTCGCGCAAGCGTGCAACCGCCGTCTCCCGGTCCCCCGCCTCCGACGCCTTCTGCGCCGCTAAGAACAACTTCCGCGCCGCCTTCGACGGCTTCTCCGCCTTCCGCCGCACACTTACCACTCCCGTCGCCGGCCGAGCCGCGGACACCTCCTCCGAGCGCGTCCGCAGCTCCAGCGACATCGTCCCCTGGCTGATATCCGCCATGCTCTCGTGCAACTTCCGCCCCGTCGACGGCGACACCACCGACACTCGATAACACCCCGGCGAAAAGTTCCGAAGCTCAAAGGATCCCGTCGACGAAACCATCGTCGATTCCGTCGCCGTGCCCCCCTGGCACGATTGCAACTCCACCTGCGCATCCGCGGGCACCGAGCCGCGAATTTCTCCTCGCAACAACGAAATGCGCGTCTGAGCCTTCAGGCCCGCCAACGAAAACAAGACACACCACAAGCGTATTGAACGAACCATACAGTTCCTCCGAGATAGCGATTGGAATTGGACTGGTTCTCTAGACTGGAGAGAGATCGAACAGGGTGAGAAGGGCGGGGAACGAACAGAAGGTCCCCGTTGCGTGGACAGCTTCAGACTAACAGCAATCGCTCACGATTCCCAATCTAAAATTTTGATCTGACGCATGCATGAGTGCTGTATGAAATTCGCGTTATGCTGCTCGGTACCATGACCCGCTGCGCCGCAGTCCTACTCCCTGTCCTGCTACTGGCCGACGTCGTTGAACAAAGCCCCAAGGACGCCGCGCCCTCCGGCCTCCTCGCCGGCGTCGCCCGCCAGCGCATCGATCCGCCCGTCGGCATCCCCAAGCTCAACTGGGGCTCGCAAACCCACATCGAGGCCGAAGGCATCGATTCGCCCGGCTTCGTCGCCACCGCGCTCGTCCTCTCTGACGGAAAACAGAAATTCGTCATGGTCGACCTCGACGCCATCAGCGTCGACGGCTACGAATCCGCCGTCGACCGCGCCGCCGCCGAGCTGAAGATCCCCGCCCACCACATCCGCCTCGGCGCCTCCCACACCCACGCCGGAGCTCTGCTCTCCCTCGAACGCGGCCCCGCCGGCGCCGATCTCTCGAAGTACGAAAAGCCCTACGGCGATTACCGCCGCTTCGTTGCCGATCAAATCGTCCGCGTCATCAAAGACGCCGACGCCAACCTCCAACCCGCGCATCTCGGCGCCGCCCGCGGCACTGGTTCCATCAACATCAATCGACGCGTCCGCGGCACCGCCACCGCGCCGCCCGCCGTCGGCCGCAATCCGCAGGGCCCCGTCGATCGCGATCTCATCGTCATCCGCATCGACGACGCCGAAGGCCGCCCCATGGCCGTCATGGCCAACTTCCAGGCCCACGGCACCGTCATGGGCTACGAGAACAAACTGGCATCGCCCGATTGGCCCGGCATGGCCCGCAAGACCATCGAGGATGCCTTCCCCGGCGCGCTCTGCCTCTATTTCCAGGGCGCCGCCGGCAACCAAGGGCCCATCGAAGGCTTCACCGGCGACCCTGAAGTCGCCCACCGCCTCGGCCGTATCCTCGGCCTCCAAGCCGCCGCCCTCGCCGCGCAAATCGACACCGTCAAGCGCGAAGCGAAAAACGAAGGCTTCGTCGAGTCCACCGCCTTCCAGGCCAAGCAGCCCTTCCGTGTCGCTGGCCCCCGTCCCTCGGCCCTGAAATTCGGCCAGCTCCTCGTCGACCTCCCGCGCCGCACCTACACGCCCGCTGAAATCGCCGACATGACCAAGCGCATCGAGCGAGCCAAAACACAAGTGAAGGAAGCCGGCGACGACCCCTGGAAGAAATACCAGGCCGAAGCCCGCCTCCGCCGCTTCGTCAATCTGCTCGCCAAGTGGAAGGAACCCGTCCCCGCCACGCCCGTCACCGTCGAGCTCCGCGTCCTCCGCATCGGCGAGTTCGCCCTCGTCTCCATGGCCGGCGAGCCCTTCGCCGAAATCGGCCAGGCCTTCAAGAAGGCGTCGCCGTTCGCCGTTACGATGTTCTGCGGCTATTCGAGCGGCCAGGGCGGCGACTACATGCCCATCGCCGCCGAATACCCCCACGGCGGCTACGAAATCGAGCGCACTCCTTACGGCACGGGAGCGGCGGAAAAGCTCATGCTCCAGGCCCCGCGCCTCTTCGCGCTCGTCAAGTAGTTCCGTATCACAATATTTTCCGAGTCCGTTCAATCAGTTGCGGACAATCGCGTCCGAAATCGCGAGCGCGTCTGCTATTCTCGAATCGCGAGGGCACTCCTGTGCCCACGGGGCCTCCCGCCCGGGACGGCCCCGACGAAATTCATCACTTTTCATCACTTTCATCGCTCCGGGAACTCCGGCGAGGCCTGTGGTGTCTGGAAAAACGAAAAGGAGGTTCACTCGAATGTTCGAACAATCGCTCGTCCTCGAGCCGCCCGTCAATCGCTGGTCGCTCGCCTCATCGCTCGCTCTCCAGTTCGGCCTCGTCACGGCCGCGCTCGCCGTGCCGCTGGTCTGGTTCGAAGCGCTCCCTGACGTGCCCATTCTCCCCCCGGCCCTCATCGCGCCCAAGATTCAGGCCGTCAAGGTGTTCACGCCGGAGCGCATCGTCCGCACCGCCTCCGCTCTAACGGCCGCACTCCTTCCCCAGCGCCGCGTCTTCCAAGCTCCAACCAGCATTCCCCGCCACGCCAACAACATCATCGACTCCGCACCGGCCGAGGTCTACCTCGGCGGCAGCCAGGGTCCCGGAGTGCCCACCGTCGGCATCCCGGACGGCATCGGTCAAATCCCCATCGCTCCGCCACCCACGCCAACGCCCAAACCCGAGCCCACCAAAGCGACGGCCGCCACGCCCACCCAAGTCCGCGTCTCGAGCGGCGTCCAAGCCGCCAAGCTCATCGCGCAAATCAAACCCAACTACCCCGCGCTCGCCAAACAGGCCCGCATCCAAGGCGTCGTTCGACTCCAAGCCACCATCGCGCGCGACGGCTCCATCCAACAACTCGCCGTCCTCATGGGCCACCCGCTGCTCGTCACCGCCGCCGTCGACGCCGTCAAACAATGGCGTTACTCGCCCACCGTCCTGAACGGCTCTCCCGTGGAGGTCCTCACCCAAATCGATGTCAACTTCACCCTCTCCCAATGATTTCTCCTCAACTCTCTCTCTCCTCTTCCGATAAGCCCCCCATGGGTATCGCCGCGCAAGCATTTTCCGGGCTCAGCAAGTACTCGGCGGACTTCCAGAGCATCATCGATCGCCAGGTCCGCATCGCTTCGCTGCCCCTCACCCGCCTGCAGAATCAGCAGGCGGATCTACTCGCGCAAAAAACGCTGTTGGGCAATCTGAGCTCCAGCGTACTCAGCGTGTCCGAAGCCGTCAGCGCTCTCGGCGCCCTCGGTGACAACAAAGGTCTGGTGGCCACCAGCTCGAACAGCGCCAAGGTTACCGCCACCAACGCGGCCGCCACCGCGCCCGTCGCCTACAGCATCACGGACATCACCTCCATCGCCCGCGCCGCCAGTGAAACCTCGCTCGCCGGCTACGCCGATGCTGGGTCCACCGCCGTTTCCACCACTGGCACCGTCCAGCTTCAAGTCGGCAGCAATACCTATTCGCTCGACCTCACCGGCAAGAACAATCTCACCGGCCTACGCGACGCCATCAACGGCCTGTCGAACACCGGCATCACGGCCACCATCATCAACACCGGCTCGGCGACGGATCCTTATTACCTCTCGCTCAGCGCCAACAACGCAGGCGCCACCACGCTCACCATCAAGGACGACAATGGCGCGGGCGCCGATCTCCTGACCGCGGCGAATCAAGGCGCCGACACCGTCTTCAAGCTCAACGGCGTCCAGGTCAGCAAGAAGTCTTCGTTCATCAACGACGTCGTGCCCGGCGTCACCTTCAACATCCTCGGCACCACGTCGAGCGGTGAAACCGTCACCGTCAACCTCGCGTCCGATCGCACCAAGGTCCGCGCCGCGCTCGATCGCCTCGTCAGCGCCTACAATGCGGCTCAGGCCCAAATCGAAGGCCAGGTCGGGCCCAACGCCGGCCTGCTCTCCGGCGATTTCTTCGTGCGCGAAGCGCAAAACGTCCTGCGCGAAGTCACGCGCTACGATTCCACCGGCGCAGGCAGCATCAAGAACCTGGCGGGCCTCGGTATCGAACTCGCCAAGGACGGCAAAATGAGCCTGAACACCGACACGTTCAACGGCTTGTCGTCCACCCAGATCAACGACGCCTTCTCGTTCTTCGGCTCCGAGACCACCGGCTTCGGCGCTCTCGCCCAACGGCTCGACGGCTTGGCCGATCCCCTCACCGGCCTCGCCAAAATCCAGCAGGAGCGCTACGACGATACCGATCGCCGCCTCAGCACCCAAATCTCCGAGGTCCAACTCCGCATCTCCACCATGCAGTTGAGCCTCACCAGCCGCCTCCAGGCCGCCGACGCTCTCCTCGGCAACCTCGAAAGCCAACAGAACACCGTCAACGCCAGCATCCAGAGCCTCAAGTACACGCTCTTCGGTAAAACGGAATAACTCGCCATGACCCTCGCGGAGATCGACCGCCAACTCGCCGCCCTGCTCGATTCTGGCGTTGCCCTCGACGACACCCAATGGCAGGCCCTGCTCGAACAGCGCGCCGATCTGCTCGCCACCTTGCCCGCGTCGCCTGAAACGCTTCAGGCTCTCGAAGTCAGCCTGCTCTCCGGCGCCCGTCTCATGGCCGCCCTTCGCGCTGAACGCCATGCGGTCGGCGAAGAACTCGAAGCCGCGCGCCAAACCTTGTCCCTTCACTCCGGCTACGCCGCCGATCCCCAAGGAGGCCGCCGCGAATGGTCCGCCTAACGAGACCTACTTCTTCCGCTTCAGCGTACTCACCGCACGCTGCTGTTCCTCCCCATCCACCAGCAGCCGTTCGTCCTGTGCGATCCATACCAGTTGCTTCCCCTGGGCCCGCCGCTGCGGCACGCCGCGCAGCAGGTCCACCATCCGGCCTCCCGGGCCGTCCAACGTCAGCCGCCCGTCCGTAACCAGATACTCCGCCTGTTCGCCCCAACCCTGGCGGGTGCGCTCCTCGCGCTTGTCCACGATTTCCACTTGCCCCACGGCGAACGCCTTCTCGAGCCCCGTCGAAGGTGCCTCGTTCTGCACCTCGCTGTTGTCCTCGGCCAGATACGCCCGAATCTCCTGGCCCTTCACCGCCAGCCCCGGCCGCGTCAACTGCGCGCCGCCGCGATAGTGCGCCAGCTTCTCTTTATCTGAGTAAAACAACTCCGGCGAGCGCACCACTGTAAACGTTGCCGGCTTGCCGTTGGCTTCTTTATCGAACAGTTGGCTCACCACCTGTCCGAACGCCTCGAGCGTCTGCTCGGCCCGATGAATCTCGATCCGCTGCGCCGTCAGCCGGTTGCCGCCCTGCCACAGTACGGCCCGGCCTTCGTACTTCACGTGCTTGTTCCGGTCCGTGTTGATCATCTTGTCCGCCGTCGCGCGCAAAGGCTCCTCTTTGGACACCACGCCACCGGCTCCCGCGCCAGCCTTCTTCTCCGGCTCGCGGATCGTTCGCACATTGCCGAAAGCGGTGAAGTCACCGCTCTTTTGGTCCAGCAGAATGCGCTCCGCATCCGTCGATCCCGTCGGATCCCACACGCGGCTCTTGCCCGTCAGCGTGATGGCGTTCGTCGCTTGCTCGAGCAACGCGCGTTCGGCCACGGCCTGCCGCTCGCCTTCGCGATAACGGAAGTTCGTCCACTGTTCGAGCTTCTCGAGGTCGCCGGTCTCGGTTGAAAACTTGGCGAGTAGATCCTGCGACCAGGTCAACGCTGGCGGCGCCTTCGGATCCTCTGCGTCAGTGCGCGTCGTCACTTTCACTGAGCGCAACGAGTCGGCTTGGTTCCTCGGCCCATAGGTCACGCTGATCCGTTCGCCGTCGAGCGTTCGCTTGCGTTGGCCCTTCCGGTTCGGGAGTAGTTCAATGCGCCCCGGCGCGTGCGTCTCCACTTGTTCGATCTCTTCGCCGCCCGGCCGCATGCGCATCTCGATCACGTCGCTCGCCAGCACCTTGGTCTCGCCCGGCTGCTTCACCTTCGCCGCCGGCGCCGATTCCACCCGCGCCTTGCCCTGCGCAAACGCGCGCTCGAGCACGCTGCTCGAGTCCTTCTGGCCCTCAACCGGCTTGAAGGCCAAATCGACCCGGTCGCTCGTCATCGTCGTGCGCGCCGTCTCGGCGACGGTCACCAGCTTCGCCGTGCCAATACCGGCGATCTTCTCGGCCGCGCCCTTCGGCGTAAAGTCGAGCGACATGGCGTCGGCCGCGAACTCGAGCTGCCGCTTGTCCTGCTTGTCCACGCCGGAAGCCTTCTGGGCGTCCACGTGGCGCACGGCGCCCTTCTCGAGCAGGATCTCCGCGGGTCCGCCTTCCATGCTGAGGGTCCCGCGACGCAGCTTTGACCATGGCCCGAGAAAGACCTTCGACTCTTTCTCCTTATAAGTGCCCTCGCCGGCCTCGATCTGCATCGTCTTCTTCGGGTCAGCATCCGCCCAAGTCAGGAAAACGTCCTTCTTGAGCCGCAGGTCTTTCGTGTTCGGGTCATACTCGGCGCCCACCGCGTGGCCGCCGCCTTGGCCAAACTTAAATCGGACCTCTTTGTCCGACATAGCCTTGTTCGTATCGAGCTCGAAGCGCACCGCCGAGCCCTCGATCTCGAGCAGCCGGTTCGGCCGCTCGCCCGCCTTCGGGCAGCCCCATCGTGATATGCACGGCGCCTTCAGCGAAGAGCGTGCGGTCGTCCTTCGAGAATCGAGCCGAGTCGCTCGTTACTAGGTCGTAGGTCTTGCCGGACTTGTCGTAGAGCAACAGCTCCAGGCCCGTCAGGTCGACGGCGGGCGGGTCGCGCCTCTCCTGGAAACCGGAAGCGCGAATCAGCACCTTCGGCCGATTCCCTTCGTTGTTGGCCCATTCCCACTTGCCGGATTGGCTCGAAATGCCCGCCGGCAGCGGCTTCGGTTTCGCGGGCGCCGACGCCGCTTGCTCGGCGCGCTGCCTGACGTAGGTCACGCCTACGCCCACCAGCGCAGCCAGAATTGCGGGCGGCAACACCCAGCCCAAACGACGCCACATTCGCTCTCAGGATACCGTCTTCGGATACGATCTTTATTGATGTACGATCGCCGCCAAGTCATCGCCGCCCTCCTCGGCGTCTCCCTTCCTGCGGGCGCACAGGAGATCGGCAAGATCCCGCTCTCGGCCGCCGACGCCGTCGCCGCCGGAATCCCGCGCTTCCTGTCGAAGACCGAGTTCGCTGCGTTCAAGCAGTTGGCGCTGGCGTTGGTGCCGGCCTACGACGGCCGCCCCGGTGCCACCGAAGCCGAAGCGCCCGAGTTCCTCGACTTTCTCTTGAGCGTCTCGCCCGCTGAAGTCCAGCAGCTTTATCGCGCTGGTCTCGCGCAGTACGCTCGCACCAAGGATCTGAAGCCGCTCGCGCAGCCCTGGACGTATGAAGAGCCGAAAGATGCTTATCATCGCTTCCTGCGCGCCGCGCGCACCGCGCTCTACCAGGCCACCGTTAATTCGAAGCCGTGGGCCGATTCGTCCACCTCGCGTGCTTCTTCGCCCACCGGACTCTACTGGCTGCCCATCGACTAACTGACACCATGTTTGCCAACTCCGACCACGACGTTCTCATCATTGGCTCCGGCGCATCCGGCGGCATGGCGGCCTATACGCTCACCAAGCTCGGCATCAAGTGCCTGATGCTCGACGCGGGCCCGTTCATCGATCCTGAAAAGCAGCGCGTGCTGAAGCCGGTTTACGACCTGCCCTATCGCGGCTTCGGCCAGCCCGGCCGCTTTCCGCACGTCACGCAGGCCAACGAGTTCACGGCCAATTCCTGGGCCGACGAAAAGCTGAACCCGTATTCGTACGACCCGGACAGCCCGTATTACTGGGTTCGCGTGCGCCTGATGGGCGGCAAGACATTGATGTGGGGCCGCGCCTCCTGGCGGCTGTCCGACTATGAGTTCAAGTGCAAGGATCACGACGGCTTCGGCGACAACTGGCCTGTCAACCACGCCGACCTCGCGCCCTTCTACGAGCGCTGCGAGCCGCTGTTCAACGTCAGCGGCTTGAAGGAAGGCCTGCCGCAGTTGCCCGATGGCAACGTGACGCCCGATGAAAGCCGCAACTCGTCGTCCGTCCAGCGCTTCATCGATGCCTGCAAGCAACGCGGCATTCCCACGACGAAGCAGCGCCGCTCGCAAGGCACGCTGGCGAGCTCATTGAACTTGCTGTTGCCGCCGGCGCTCGCCACCGGCAACTTGACCATCGTGCCGAACGCGGTGGTGCGCGAATTGACGCTCGACAAGAACACCGGCCGCATCAGCGGCGCCTCGTTCGTCGACCGTCGGTCGAAGCGGGAGTACACGGTGAAGGCCGGCCGCGCCGTGATTCTCGGAGCTTCTTGTCTTGAATCCACGCGCCTGCTGCTGAATAGCAACCTCGCGAATTCGAGCGGAGTGCTGGGCCACTATCTGTTCGACCAGTTCTATGTGAAGAACACCGTCCGTGCGGTGGTGCCCGAAGCCAAAGGCGGCAAGGGCGGTCGCAGCCTGATGGGCGGCGGTGGCTACGTGGTGCGCTTCCGCAACCTGAAGACCCGCGAGAAGAACTTCATCCGCGGCTACGCCCTCGACTTCGGCTCCGGCGGCAGCCCGCAGCCCGAGTACCTGCGCAGCCATGGCGAAGCGATGTGGAAAGAGATGCGTGAACTGCAGAACACCATGTTCACGATGACGACGATGGGCGAAGTGCTGCCGCGCAAGGAACACTTCGTGCGCATCAACAAGAATGTGAAAGACGCGTGGGGCATTCCCACGCTGCACATTCACCAGAAGTACACCGACAACGAACACAACATGGCCAAGGACGCCATGAACACGATGGCCGAATGCTGCGAGAGCGCCGGCTTCGAGATCCTCACCAAGCACTGGCAGATGGTGCCGCCGGGCGAATCGATCCATGAGCTTGGCACTTGCCGCATGGGCGCGGACAAGAAGACGTCGGTACTGAATTCGTTCAACCGGACCTGGGATCACGACAACTTGTATGTGGTGGACGGCTCGGCGTTCGTCTCCGGCGGCGCGCAGAATCCGACGCTCACCATCCTGGCGCTCACCATGCGCGCCAGTGAGCATCTGGCCGAGCGCCTGCGGAAGAAGGAGCTTTGATGCTGGCGTTGGCCTTGCTGCTGTTGGCGGCCGATCAACCCATCGCCTATAGCCACAAGACGCATGTGCAGGGCGCCAAGCTCGCCTGCAAGGATTGCCACACGATGCCGGGCATCGGAGAGCGGGCCACGTACCCGGCGACGGCGAAGTGCATGGCTTGCCACACGGCGATCAAGGCGGATTCACCGGAGATCGCGAAGCTCGCCAAGTTCCATCAGGAGAAGCGCCCGGTGCCGTGGGTGCGCATCTACGAGATTCCCGGCTACGTGTTCTTCAATCACAAGGTGCATGTGGAAGCGGGCGCCACTTGCGAGAAGTGTCACGGCCCGGTGGGCGAGCGCGACGTGGTCACCAAAGAGGTGAAGCACAACATGGGCAGCTGCATGAACTGCCATCGCGAAAACAAGGCGCCCAACGATTGTTTGTTCTGCCACGAACGGCAGAACTGATTACTTGGCGCTTTCGGCCGTCAGGTTGTTCTTGACGGAGAACACGCCGGGCACTTGATTCGCCTGAATGCCGGCGACGTTCTTTTCCATCTGCCGCGCGACGACGCCTTCGAGCGTGACGTTACCGTTCTTCACAATGATGTGGATGGGCGGCACGGCGCGCAGCGTGTATTGCTGGAGCGTCGGATGCGAGAAGATGGCGCGGAACACCGCGAGGCGAATGCGATCGTCGTTCGGCGAAAGCGGCAACACTTCGATGTTGTTCGTGACGCTTTCGACGCCTTCGATCTTCTTCACGCGATTCTCGGCTTCGCTCTTCAAGGTGGGGCGGCTTACCTGGCCCATCAACGTCACCTTGTACCCGTCGAGCTTGAAGGACAAGTTATCGAAGACGCCGTAGAAGGGCATCATGACGAGTTCGTTGCGAACTTCGCGGACGAGCCGCTGGGTGGCGCGATCACTCGGCGCCTGCGCCCAGAGACACGCGGCCGCCACCAACCAAAGCAATTTTTTCATTTGTCCCGTTCCCCTTTCACGCGCCCAACGATCGCATCTTGCGAGCAATGAGCATCGCCATCTCCAACGCCTGCTCTCCGTTCAAGCGCGGATCTACTTCAGTTCGATAAGCCCGCTTCAAGTCTACTTCGGTCAAGCCCCGAGCGCCACCGACGCATTCTGTCACATTCTCACCGGTGAGTTCGATGTGGACGCCGCCCAGGTGGCTGCCGGCGCTGGCATGGATATCGAAGGCGCGCTCGAGCTCATCGAGGATGTCCTGGAAGCGGCGCGTCTTCATGCCTTCCTGCGTCGTCATGGTGTTGCCGTGCATCGGATCGCACACCCACAAGACCGGCGCGCCCGTCTCCTTCACCGCCGCGATGAGCGGCGGCAGTTGCTGCTCGATCTTCGCCGCTCCACAGCGGTGAATCAGCGTCAAGCGGCCCGCTCAGCGTTTGGATTGAGCAGATGAATCAACTGTTGCAAGCGCTCCGGAGTGATCGCGCCGCCCACCTTCACGGCGACCGGATTCGCGATGCCTCTGAAGTACTCTACGTGCGCGCCGGCCGGATCGGATGTGCGCAGGCCGATCACGGGTAGTGCGTCGAGAGGTTGTACCAGGCGTTGTTGCGGCGCACCATGACGGTTTGCGCCTGCTCATAGTGCAGGTGCAGGCCTTCGTGGCTCGAGTAGAAATCCACTTCGCGCAGTTCGCCGGTGCTGACGCCGAGCACGTTCTCCATGAAGCGAAGGGCTTCGCGAATGCTGTCGACGATCTTGCGGTATTCGGCTTCGTGGGGGCGAGTGGCGAACGAAATCGAGGTCCCAGTATTCGGGATGATGCAGGTCGGCAAAGCCGCCTTGCGTAAGGGCGCGGACGAGGTTGAGCGTGAGCGCGGCGCGTTCATAACCACGCAGAAGAAGCGACGGATCGGGCCGTCGATCTTCGGGCGTGAAGCCTGGGCGATTGACGATGTCGCCGCGATAGGAGGGCAGCTTGACGCCGTCGCGCGTTTCGAAATCGTCGGAACGCGGCTTGGCGTATTGGCCGGCGAAGCGGCCCACGCGGATGACGGGCTTCTGGCCGCCGTGCACGAGCACCAGGCTCATCTGCAGCAGCACCTTGAGCTTGTTGGTGATGACCGAGGTGCGGCACTCGTTGAAGCTTTCGGCGCAATCGCCGCCTTGCAGCAGGAAGCGCTTGCCGGCGGCGGCGTCGGCTAGTTGGAGCTTGAGCGCGTCGACCTCCCACGGCGTCACCAGCCGCGGCAGGCGGCCGAGTTCTTCGACCACTTCGGCCAACTCGGCCGGATTCTCATAATGAGGCTGTTGCAGCGCTTCGCGGCGCTGCCACGATTCAGGGGACCACGTCATTTCGAGGGAACCTTCATTCTCGCACTCCCACCGTTCGTCAGGGCGCTTCGACCGTTCATCCGATCGGCCACGCCTTGACGCGCGGCGCTTGCGATACTGAAACTCCAATGTCCGCTGTGATTGAAGTGGAAGGGCTGAAGAAGGCGTACGGCCCGGTGGAAGCCGTGCGCGGCATCGACTTCGAAGTGCGGCCCGGCGAAGTGTTCGGCCTGCTGGGGCCGAATGGCGCCGGCAAGACGTCGACGGTCGAGATCCTGGAGGGCTTGCGGCCGCGCTCGGGTGGCAACGTGCGCGTGCTCGGTTTGGATCCTGGCGCGGATACGAAAGCCTTGAAGGATCGCATCGGCGTCTGCCTGCAGGCGACGCATTTGCCGGACAAGATCACGGTGCGCGAGGCGCTGGACTTGTTCGCGGCCTTCTATACGCGCACGACGGATCCGGTGCAGTTGCTGAAGCGGCTGCAACTCGAGGAGAAGAAGGACGCGTTCTATTCGACGCTCTCCGGCGGGCAGAAGCAGCGCGTGGCGATTGCGCTGGCGTTGGTGAATGACCCGGCGGTGGTGTTCTTCGATGAGCCGACGACGGGATTGGATCCGCAGGTGCGGTTGGAGATTCACTCGCTGATTCAGCAATTGCGGTCGGATCAACGATCGTTGATATTGACAACGCATTATATAGAAGAGGCCGAGCGGCTGTGCGATCGCGTCGCCATCATCGATGAAGGGCGCATTGTGGCGCTGGGCACGCCGCGTGAGATACAGGCGCGGACGATGGGCCACTCGCGCATCGAGATCGCGACGGCGCAGCCGATGCCGGAGCCGCCAGCGGCCGCCGCGCTGGGCGCGGAGCGAATGACGCGGGAAGGGAACACGCTGACGGTGTTCGCCGCGCAGCCGGCCAAGACGATTGTCGAGCTGGTGAAGTGGATCGATGGGCAGGGACTCGAGCTCACCGATATCCAACTGAAGCGGCCGACGCTCGAGGACGCATTTATTGAACTGACCGGCAAGAGCTTGAGGGATTGAGGCGATGAAGGCGTATCTGGCTTATCTGAAAACGACGCTGCGGCTGACGCTGCGGGAGCGCTCGATTCTGTTCTTCGGCTATGTGTTCCCGCTGATCTTCTTCTTCATCTTCGCCTTCGCGTTTCGCGCGGACCGGGGAAGCGGCATCAATTTGGTGTTCGCGATGATCGTGGTGATTGGCACGCTGGGCAATGGCCTTTTCGGCGGCGGCATCCGCATGGTGACCGAGCGCGAGGCCAACATCCTCCGCCGCTTCAAGGTGGCGCCGATTTCGCCGGCGCCGATTCTGGTGGCTTCGATCGTCGTCGGGCTGCTCACCTACTTGCCCAGCATTCTGCTGACGTTCACGATTGCCCACTTCCAGTTCGGCATGAAGGTGCCGGAGCGCTGGCCGGAGCTCCTGGTGGTGGTGGTGGCGGGCATCGTGGCGTTCCGGGCGATTGGGGTTGATTGTCGCGTCGGTGGCGAACTCGATGGCGGAGAGCCAGATTCTGACGCAGTTGCTCTACTTCCCGTTGATGTTTCTGTCGGGCGCGGCGTTCCCGCGCGAGGTGTTTCCGGCGTGGCTGAAAAAGGTGAGCGAGTTCATTCCGGCCACGCACCTGGCGACGGGGGTGCAGGGTATTATCGTGCGCGGCGAGACGCTGGCGCAGAACACGGGGGCTCTGTTCGGCCTGGTGATGACGACGGCGGTGGCGCTGTTCGTGAGCCTCAAACTGTTTCGCTGGGAGAAGGAAGAGAAGCTGAAGCCCATGGCGAAGCTGTGGGTGCTGGCGGCGCTGGCGCCGTTCTTCCTGGTGGGCGCCTGGGAACTGAAAACTGGCCAGAGTGCCGCGCGGCAAAAGCAGATCGATCGGGAACTGGCGCGGACGCGGACGCGGTTGTTTCAGAATGCGCGCATCGTGACCGGCGACGGCCGGGTGATTCCGCGCGGGAGCATTCTGGTGCGCGACGGGAAGATCGCCGAGATTTTCGTGGACCAGACGCCGGACGCGAAGGCGCTGAAAGCGGATGAAGTGGAGGCGGCGGGCAAGACGATCATCCCTGGCTTGATCGACGCGCACGTGCACTTGGGCGCGCCGGGCGGCTATTATCAGAACCCGGCGGACTACAACCAGCCCGACGTGGCCGAGCGCGCGCTGGCCGCCTATCTCTACAGCGGCGTGACGGCGGTGCGCTCGACGGGCGATTGGCTCGAGAACTCGCTCGAGACGCGCGGGCGGATCGCGGCGAGCCAATATGAAGGCGCGGAACTGTTGACCGCCGGACCACTGTTCACCGCGCCGGGTGGGCATCCGACGCAGATGCTGCACTATGTGCCGGAGAATATGCGCAAGAGCGGCGAAGAGCAGTTCGTCCGCTTGCCGGCGAGCGCCGATGAAGCCCGGCGCATGGTGCGTGAGCTGAAGAAGCGCAACGTGAACCTGATCAAGGGTGTGCTGGAAGCCGGGTGGGAAGCGAACCCGATGAAGCGCATAGACGTGGCCATTCTGCGCGCGGCGGTGGAGGAAGCGAAAGGCGCTGGGCTTGCCGGTGGCGATTCACACGGGCTCGACGAAGGACGTGGCCGATGCCATCGAGGTGGGGGCGACGTCGATTGAGCATGGGTCGATGACGGAGGCGCTGCCGGCGGAGTTGTTCACGAAGATGAAGGAACGGGGCATTGCGCTGGTGCCGACGCTTTGCGTGGCCGAAGGCATGGTGGCGTTTGCGGCGGGTGACACGTCGCTGCTCGACCGGCCTTTGTTGCAGCAAGCCGCGCCGGCGAAGCTGTTGCGTGACACCAAAGCGATGATCAACCAGCCGCAACTCGCGGCGATGAGGAAGGGGCTGGTGCAGGCGCAGTTCAACCTGGAGACGGCGCTCGAGAATGTGCGCCGCGCGAAGGCCGCGGGCGTGATGATCGTGACCGGTTCCGATGCGGGCAATCCGCTGGTGGTGCATGGACCGACGACGCACCATGAGATGGCGCTGCTGGTGCGGGCGGGGCTGAAGCCGGCGGAGGCGATTCAGGCCGCCACTTCGAATGCCGCGCGGCTGTTGGGTATCGCGGGGCGAACGGGCACGATCGCGAAGGGCCAAGAGGCGACGTTCCTGGTGCTGGATGCGAATCCGCTCGAGGAGATCAGCGCGACGGAGCGCATCTCGACGATCATGAACAAAGGGGAGCGCGTCGCCCGGCCGGACCTGCTCACCCAGAAACTGGAATGAACGACGAGATTCTGCGACTGTTGCGGCAAGACCCGGTGTGGTGCGCCTATGCGCTGGCGGACTTGAATCCGCAGGTGGCGCAGTATGCTGAGTGGCACCAGGAGGGCGAGGGCTTGCTGCTGCTGTTCCGGCAGTTTGCGACGCCGATTCTGTTTGCGAATGCCGCGGCTGGGCCGCTGCTCGCGCGCGTGAAGGAAGACGCGGTGAGCTTGCAGATTCCGGCGCCGCTCGAGGCGGCGGTGCGGGCGCGCTTTGCCACGGTGCAGGTGAAAAGCGTTCTCCGGATGTGGCTGCCGAAGAAACTGGCGCCGGTGGCGGCGGAGACCTTGCATGACGCCGGTGATCTCGAGGCTTTGTATGCCACGGGCGAAGCGCCGGACTTCTTTCACGCGGCTCAATTGAGCGATGGGTTCTTTCGCGGGTTGAGAGATGTGACCGGGCGTTTGATTGCTGCGGCGGGCACACATACGGTGTTCGCCGAGGAGAGCGTGGCGACGATCGGCAACGTGTACGTGCATCCGGCGCATCGCGGGCGTGGCTTGGTGAACGCGTGGTGCGGGCGACGGCAGCGGCGCTGCAAGCGAGCGGGATCCGGACCGTTGCGTTGAATGTGCGGGAGCACAACCTGGCGGCCGTGCGGCTGTATCACCGGATGGGCTTCGCCGTGCACTCCGTGTTCTTGGAAGGTCAGGCGATGGCGCCGTAGCGGCGTTGGCGGCCGTGGAAGTGGGCGACGGCCTGAGCGAAGTCGCGGGCGGTGAAATCGGGCCACATCTGGGGCAAGAACAGCAGCTCGGCGTAGGCGGCTTCCCAGAGTAAGAAGTCGCTGAGGCGTTGTTCGCCGCCCGTGCGGATCAGCAGGTCGACATCCGGTCCGGTTTGGCCGGTGCGAATCGATTCCCGTCCGGAGTAATCGACCGCGATCCGCAGGTGCAGGCGGCGACCCTCGCGGGTCTCCTGTTCGGCGCGGGCGATGGCTTCGACCAGAGAGGGCGAAAGCCGGTCGCGACGGCCGATGAACTCGAGTTGGACGCCGCGCTCGGCGAGCGTGGCGACTTCGCTGGCGAGGAAGCGGCCGAGCAGGCGCATGAGGCCGTCGACTTCGGTGGTGGGGGCGCTTCCAGTTGTCGGAAGAGAAAGCGTAGAGCGTGAGCACGCGGACGCCGTGCGTGGGCGCGCATTCGACGACGCGGCGCACGGCGTCGGCGCCGGCGTGGTGGCCCATGAGGCGCGGACGCCCTTGTGATTGCGCCCAGCGGCCATTGCCGTCGAGGATGATGGCGACGTGCATCTAGCGCTGCATCTCCCCGCGCAAGGCGCTGACGATGGATTCCATGTGGCTCAAGTACTTCTCGAACGCCGCGCGGCCCTTGGTGGTGAGCCGGTAGGTGCTTTTCGGCATGCGGCCTTCGAAGCTCTTCTTGCAAGTGACGTAATCGGCTTCTTCGAGCTTGCGGGCGTGGACGCTGAGATTGCCGTCGGTGAGGCCGAGCAGATCCCGGAGTCCTTGAACGTGAGCGACTCGTTGGCGGCGAGGGCGCTGACGATGGCCAGGCGCGAGGGCTCATGAATGAGGCGCTCGAGGTCGTTGGCCTGGTGGACCGCGGCGGAGGCGCGGAGTTCGGGGGCGGGGGCGTTGGGGATTTCTTTTCTCAGGGGACGGCTCATGATTTAGCCTCCATGCTTGCGGGCGATCAGAATTCCAAAGACGACATGCGCGAGGCCGAAGCCGGCGCCGAGCAAAGCGTTGGCCCAGACGAAGGGCACGAACAACGCGACGGCGCCGAGGGCCTGGAAAACGAGCCCCATCAAGGGCACGATGCGCACGGAGAACGCCCCGCCGGCGGCGACGGCCGTGCCGTAGAGAAGCAGCCAGGTGCCAGGCACCACGTCGCGGTGGCCCTGCGTCCACAAGGCGAACGACAGAAGGCCGCCGACGGCGAGCGGCGGGACGAAAGCAAGGACGAACTTGCGGGTGGCCGGCGCGTCGAGGGGCAGGCGCGAACGGCGGGTCTTCTCGAGAATGGCGCCCGCGCCGGCGGCGATGGAGAGCATGCCGGCGGCGAGCCAGACTTCGAGCCAATGTGAGCGAGAGAGAAAATGCGCCGTCGTGGCGGCGAAAAGGCCGATCACACCCATGAGCACGCCTCCCCAGCCGGGAACGGCCGTGAAGGTGGCGGTGCGCTCCATGGCCTCCCGAATGACGCGGAGGTTGTTGGTGGCATGGGCGTGGATCTCTAAAGGAGAACCCATGAGGGTATCTTGCAGCAAGTAAGCGTTTCTGTCAAGTACTCTTTGATGCAAAGTGAATCTCGGGCGGCGTACAATCGAAACCAACGATGCTGAAGAAAACGATCCCCGCTTTTCTGGTGTTGGCCTTGACGTCGTGCGATGGTCCCGCTGGAGGCGGCAAGCCGGCGACAGTGGAAGACGCCCGCAAGTTCATCGAGCAGGCCGAGGGCGAATTGCTGGAACTGTCGAACGCGGCGTCGCGCGCGCAGTGGGTGCAAGCGACCTACATCACCGATGACACGGAGGCGCTGGCGGCGGCGGCGAATGAGCGCGCGACGAAGGCGGCGGTGGAGTACGCCAAGCAGGCGGCGAAGTTCGATGGCTTGAAGCTGCCCGAAGACGTGGCGCGCAAGATCAAGATCCTGAAGCAGGCCGTGACGATTGCGACGCCGGCGGATGGGAAGGAATCGGCCGAGCTCACGCAGCTTTCGACGCGGATGGAGGCGACGTACGGCAAGGGCAAATACTGCGGTCCGGATGGGAAGCGGCCTTGCCAGGACATTCAGCAGTTGTCGAACATCTTGGCGAAGTCCGCCAACAATGCGGAGTTGCTGGACGCATGGACGGGCTGGCACAAGATCGCGCCGCCGATGCGGGGCGACTACAAGCGCTATGTGGAGTTGGCGAACAAGGGCGCGCGCGAGATGGGCTTTGCGGACACGGGAGCGTTGTGGCGTTCGAAGTACGACATGACGCCGGATGCTTTCGCGAAGGAAGTGGACCGGCTGTGGGATCAAGTGAAGCCGCTTTATGTCGCGCTGCATACGTATGTGCGGAAGCGGTTGAACAGCGCTATGGCGATGGCGTGGTTCCGAAGAATGGGCCGATTCCGTCGCATTTGCTCGGCAACATGTGGGCGCAGAGCTGGGACAACCTGTATCCGATGCTGGCGCCGGCGAATGCGGATCCGGGCTATGACTTGTCGGCCATTCTGACGGCGCGCAAGCTGGATGCGCCGGCGATGGTGCGGTTCGGCGAGGGCTTCTACGTGTCGTTGGGCTTCAAGCCGTTGCCGGATACGTTCTGGACGCGGAGCCTGTTGACGAAGCCGCGCGACCGCGAGGTGGTGTGCCATGCGTCGGCGTGGACGTGGACAACGTGGATGACCTGCGCATCAAGATGTGCATCGAGCCGAACGGCGAGGACTTCTACACGATCTATCACGAGCTGGACACAACTACTATCAGCGGGCGTACAACCAGCAGCCGTTCCTGTTCCGTGATTCGGCGAACGATGGGTTCCACGAGGCGATTGGCGACACGATTCAACTGTCGGTGACGCCCGATTATCTGGTGAAGATCGGGCTGCTGACGGCGGCGCCGGACGCGTCGCGCGATGTGGGCGTGTTGATGAAGCGGGCGCTCGAGAAGGTGGCGTTCTTGCCGTTCGGGCTGATGATCGACCAGTGGCGCTGGAAGGTGTTCTCGGGCGAGATCAAGCCGGAGGACTACAACAAGACGTGGTGGGAGCTGAAGAAGAAGTATCAGGGCGTGACGCCGCCGGTGGAGCGCACGGAGGCGGACTTCGACCCGGGCGCGAAGTATCACGTGCCGGCGAGCGTGCCGTACACGCGGTACTTCATGGCGCACATTCTGCAGTTCCAGTTCCACCGGGCGCTGGCGCAGAAGGCGGGTTGTGATTTGGCGAAGACGCCGCTGCACCGCTGTTCGATCTACGACAGCAAGGTGGCGGGCAAGGCGTTTGGCGACATGCTTGCAATGGGATTGAGCAAGCCGTGGCCCGACGCGCTGGAGGCGATGACCGGAAACGCGAGATGGATGCCACCGCGATTCTGGATTACTTCGCGCCGCTGAAGGCCTGGCTGGACGAGCAGAACAAAGGACAACCCACGGGATGGTGACACTGACGAGACGGGCTCTGGCCGCGGCGTTTTTCATAGAGAAAGAGCCGCGGGGCTGGATTCCTTCTCGTCGGGCGATGGGGGCGCCGGTGACGCATGTGGTGGAGCCGGCAACGTTCTCGAATCCGCAGGTGCGGTTGTTGAAGAGCCGGGCGTGGCCGGGCTTGCAGGCGAAGCAGGAAGACGGCTCGTTCACGGCGGGGCCGTCGGGCTCGCCGTGGATCACGTCGAACGCCTGGGCGATTGCGCTCGAGCGATTTCACGCACCGGAGGCGGCGGTGTGGGTGGAGACGGTGTTGCCGCGGGGGCGCGCTCTATCGTTGGCAGACTATTGGTGACCTTGGCCGATTGTGAATCGGCCGGGGGGCGGTGGGTGATCGATTGCCCTGCGTCGCAGTGGCTCGAGGTGTCGAACGCGGTGCGGTTCTTCGCGGCGCACCGGGAGTGGGAGGGCTTCGTTTCGCCTGGGGTGGTGGGCGTGGTGCCGCATGAGGAGACGAGGAAGTGATGGTGCTGCTGTCGCGGCAATCGGTGCCGTATCGGGTGGTCTCTGGCGCGTCCTCTGATTTGGCGGCGTTGGTGGTGGGGGCGGTGGACGATGCGTCGTTGGCTTTCGCGCGGGGTGGGGGCTTGGTGGTGGCGCTGACGGGGCGGTTTGGGGAAGCTGGGCTCGATCCGCGCTGGGCGGTGCGCGGGGAGGGGAAGGGTCGCGTGGCGGGGTGGAAGGGCGAGGTGGTGGACCCGCTGCAGGTGGTGCGCGATGTCCGCGATTTCCTGGGGCGCGGCCGCGATGTGGTGCGCGCCTACAACATTCACGCTTCGAGCGTGCGGTACACGGTGTCGGCCGATGGGCGGCGCGGCGTGGTGCAGATTTTGAATTTCACGGGCAAGCCAATGGCGGAGGAGACGACGATTTGGGTGGGGCGGAAGTGGAGGTCGGCGCGGCAGGTGGAGTTCGGCGGCGCGGGGGCAAAGGTGGGCGTGGAGATGGTGGAGGGCGGGACCGAGTTGTCGATCCCGCGGCGGGGGCTGTTTTCGGCGATCGAGCTGGAGCTATAGGCCGAGCTCGGCGGAGCGGGCCTTCATGGCGTCGATGCAGAAGGTGATGTGGGTGTCGAGGTCGACGCCCAGCTCGGCGGCCCCGTTGACGATGTCGTCGCGGTTGACGGCGCGGGCGAAGGCTTTGTCCTTCATCTTCTTGCGGACGCTGGCGGTGTCGACTTCGTGGACCGTGCGGCCGGGCTTGACGTAGGAAACGGCGGTGATGAAGCCGGCGAGCTCGTCGCAGGCGAAGAGCGCTTTCTCCAGGCGCGTGACGCGGGGGACGCCGGTGAAATCGGCGTGGGAGAGAATGGCGCGGCGGATTTCTTCGCTGACGCCGCGCTCGGCGAGGATGGGCTCGCCTTTGGTGGGATGGTCGGGGAGGGTGGGGTGGATCTCCCAATCGAAGTCGTGGAGGAGGCCGGTGACGGCCCATTTTTCGGTGTCCTCACCGAGGTGGGCGGCGTAGGCCTCCAGGCACACGGAGACGGCGTGCGCATGCTTGCGGAGTCCTTCGGACTGGATGAACTCCCGTACGATGTTCCAGGCTGTTTCCTTGTTCATGAACTTGTACTATAATAAGAACTGTCCGACACACCTTGTGGGCCTGTGGCGCAGTTGGGAGCGCGCTTCCATGGCATGGAAGAGGTCAAGGGTTCGAATCCCTTCAGGTCCACCAATCCCTTCAATAACTTAGCGCTTGGTTCATGCCGATCGGCGGATCGGAATGAAGCGGATTTGGACTCGCTGATTCAGCGCGGCGGCGATCCGGCGGAGCATGGCCAGTGAGTGGCCCTTGTAGTCCGCATCCTCGAGGCGCGAGATGACCGAGGCGGTGGTGCCAATGAGCCGGGCGAGCTGGGCTTGAGTGAGTTCCGCCCTCGTTCTCAGCTCTCGAATCTGCCGGGCGATGTCCTCGTTGGCGCGCGCCTCGTCCAACTGCGCGAGCCGGGCTGGCTTCCCCGCGTAGACCCGGCGGTGAAGGATGTCGACCGCGTCAGTGGTGGGCTTTAGTGTCGTCTTTGGCATGTCAGACCTCCTCGTAGGTGTGCTTTCGCGGGTCCGCCAGGAACCGCTTCTTTCGTTCGATCGCGTGAGCGATTTCCCGCGACGGGACCACGCGCTCCTTCACGAGCCCGTGGGAGACAACGACCGCCATCGCTTCGTGGAAGAAATACAAGATCCGGTAGTTGATGCCACCGAGACTCACGCGAAGCTCATAGATGCCGTCCCGAAGCAAGTCCGCTTCGGGACGGCGCAATTCGTGGCCGAGTTCGCGCAAGCGCTCCAGGCGGAGGAAGCATTTGTCCTGGGCCTTCGGCGGCGACCGGTCGAATCACTCGATGAATGGGCATGTGCCGTCTTCCTCGCGGTAGAGGGCGACTCGGGTCTTGGGCTCGTGCTTCTAGTGTATTCGCAATTTTGCGAAGCGGCAACGAACGATTACTGGCCTTGGCCGAGGGCGTAGCCGGGCTCGCCGTCGAAAGTGCAGAGGTTTTCGGTCTTGATGAAGTCGAGGCCCTGGGCGGCAACCGCTTGGAGGAGCTCGAGGAGGTCAGCGTGGGTGACGACGCCGTCGCTGGTGAAGCGGCAGCGCCAGTGGTCGGTGCAGAAGGTTTCGGGGAAGCCGTCCGGCCAGACTTTGACGCCGCGGTTGGTCATCATGGTGAGCTTCAGGCGGCCGGTGTTCGCCTTCTGCAGCGTGGCCGCGAGGCGGCCGGGGACGCATTCGGCGCAGTGGAGGAAGACGTCGACGCCGACGATCTCCTTCTTCGCGGGCTGGCGGCGCAGGGAGGGCGGGGTGCGGAGGGTATCCGGCGCGGAGTAGGCGGCGGGCTTGAAGTGCGTGGGCTGCTGGCCGAGGCGGTCGATGACGGCCTGGGCGAATTCCTTGGTGCCGAGGCGCTGGCGGCTGACTTCGGCGGAGTAGATGTCGGCGGTGTGGAGGCCGTCCTCGAGGGTCTTCAAGAGCGCGTTGTGGATGCGGGTGGCGGGCTCGTATTGGCCGATGTGCACCAGCATCTGCACGGCGGCGAGCAGGAGGCCGGAAGGGTTGGCGACGTTCTGGCCCGCAATGTCGGGGGCGGAGCCGTGGATGGCTTCGAACATGGCGACACGGTCGCCAATGTTGGCGGAGCCGGCGAGGCCGACGGAGCCGGCGATTTCGGCGGCGATGTCGCTGACGATGTCGCCGTACAGATTGGGCGTGACGATGACGTCGAAGACGCCCGGGCGGTCGGCGAGGCGGGCGGCGCCGATGTCGATGATGTAGTGCTCCTTGGCCAGATCCGGATACTCGGCTCCGATTTCGTCGAAGACTTTGTGGAAGAGGCCGTCGGTGAGCTTCATGATGTTGTCCTTCGTGAAGCAGGTGACCTTGCGGCGGCCGTGGAGACGGGCGTACTCGAAGGCGTAGCGGACGATGCGCTCGGAGCCGGGGCGGGTGATGAGCTTGAGGCACTGGAAGACTTCGTCGGTCTGGCGGTGCTCGATGCCGGCGTAGAGGTCCTCCTCGTTTTCGCGGACGATGACGACGTCCATGCCGGGGTGCTTGGTGCGCACGTAGGGGTGGTAGGCGACGATGGGGCGGACGTTGGCGTAGAGGCCCAGCATCTTGCGGATGGTGACGTTCAGGCTCTTGAAGCCGCCGCCCTGCGGAGTGGTGATGGGCGCCTTGAGGAAGACGCCAGTGCGGCGGAGGGAATCCCAGGCTTCGGGCTGGATGCCGGAGGAGAAGCCGCGCTCGTAGACGGCCTTGCCGATCTCGATGGGCTCGAGGGCGAGGGAAGCGCCGGCCTTTTCGAGGACGGCGAGGGTGGCGACCATGATTTCGGGGCCGATGCCGTCGCCGTGGGCGACGGTGACGGGGACGGGGGGCGTCATGCTCCAATCATACGACAAATTTGTCGCGTATGTAAATACGTGTTTAGATTGTCGTAAGATTGAAAAATGAGGGGCGAAGGCTGGACTTTTCTGACGAACCATGCGCACGTGCTGCTGTGCATCGCCGCGGACAAGGAGATCCGGGTGCGGGATGCGGCGGCGCGCGTAGGAATTACA